>JADGJH010000520.1:0-17441 GCA_027596945.1 Physocladia obscura
TACAAACGCAGATTATTTAATATCAACAGCTTATTAAACATTGGAAAGCAGCTCTTTCCGAATAAATTCGCGACCAAGAAGATCGGCCAGCCTGATTGGCTCGGGAACGCGAAAACGCGAAACGGCTTTGGTGAGGGCAATGGCCATGTCAAGATCGATCCTGTGACCAATAGAGACAAAAACGGGGTTCTTTGCATTGGAGCCAGCGCGCACAGCCATAGCGTGGACGGTGTGCGAGACGGAGCCGACAAGGGGTACGGCGTGAGCAGGGGCGAGGTTGGCGGTCAGGCGGCGGACGGCGGCGGCAGTGATGCCGTCGGCAGGCAGCTCGAGCAGCGACTTTGCGACGCCGACGGTGGGCACGGCGAGCAGCACTCCGACGTGGCACGCGACGCCGAACGCGCGCGGGTGCAGCAGCCCGTTGCCGTCCACAAACAGCACCCCCAGCCGCGCTCGCAGGTCCGGCCGCTCGTCCGCCAGACCCTCCAGGGCCGCCGCCGCCGCCGCCGCCTCGCGCACCGCAAGGAACCCCGACACATACGGCTGCGCGAGTTGCACCTTGCGCGTCACGCTGTGTACGAGGGCCAGTGACGGGTACGCGAGCACGCACAGGCACACCACAGCCACTTCCGTTTGGTCCGCACTCTGATTCACTTCAGCTGCCTTATCCACACCACCAGCTAAATCAGCCTTGTGCTGATAAAATGACACGTCCACGCCCGCCACATAGTCGAGCCCTACAAACTCGCCCGTCACCGCATCTAGATGGAAATCGACCGCATTCGTCGTCACTAGTTTTGCCCTCATCTCATTCTGCTCTTTCTCCCACCCTGCAATAATCAGCTCAAGAGATTTCGTCCGAGTTCGTCGCACTTGTCGCTGCGGCTGCTGTTTAGTGTCATCGACACCAGCCTTTTTGTTGTTTACAGAATTGTCGACGTCGTCATCGCCCGCATGCTGTTTCAGTACAGGTTCGTCAATTTTTCGTTGATTCATTAAAATAATTTGTTTTTTGTCAAATGAATGGGTTGGCAATCTCCTCCGTCCCATCCACCGGCGCAATCAGAATCACACTTGTTCCGCGTGTCACTACTAAGCCAAGGTTTCGTGTCGACAGCGTTCCTACTGCCGTTCCATCTTGTCCCTCTAAAAAGGCGACAACAATATTCTTTAGAACAATTAAATTCGTGATTATGCACTCAACTTGAATACATTTGTTCTTCTGTCTCGTCAAGTACAAGATTTAAAAGTGGATCGAATCCTTTCAGAATTCCCGTTACTGCAATATTATTATTATCATTTTCTTTCAATAGAATACGATTTGTTTCGTATACCTTCGCGTCCAGCCGCAAATTTCACTTGAATTCTCTTATCCACATACTTCGCCATATCAAGAATCGCTTCCTATTCAAAAAATAAAATCGACAAAATCATTGTTTTGTTTTTGATTGTTAGATGTTATGTAAATAATATAGTAAAATAAAATAAAATGTGCGCAATTTCCTCCATAAAAGCATCTAATATCTTGAGTAATTCGCATTCCAATAGGATTTTCGCGGCGTCTCAATTCTCTCTCTCTCTTCTTCTTCACTTTTGCTTTCTCACGCGCAATCTCTCTCTTCTTACAATAAAAAGGTACAAACCTTTTTTGGTGTACTCGGGCCTCCAGGAAAATTTGGAGCCTGCTTCCCACCACGATTACCGCCGCTACCGCCTTTATTATAGCCCCCGCCGCCACGTGCATTGCTGCCGCCGCTGCCGCCGCCGCCGCCTCGTGCACCGCGATATCCGCCTCGACTATTTGAATTCGATCCTTTTTGTTGCGGTTGCTGATAATACGCAATAAAATGCTTAGTTTAACAAAAGTTTTTTGCAAGTATATGTTTTTCAGATGATATATTATTTTGTGAATCGCTGAACATGCATACGTATCGGCTATGCCCGTATTTTAGCGTTGTTTTCTTTCAATCTGTTTTTTTTTTTTTTCTTTCCCGTCTTTGACTGTCTGTAGTTCATTCGTTGTTTTTTAATTTGTTTTTTTCGCATTCGATATGTCGATTTTTTTGTTGGTGTTGCTTGCGGTGCCGACAATATCTTGAGCAGATCGTTTTTCGAATCGCTGGGGATAGCGGATTCACCTCGTCAGCCATTTCAAAGAAGAACGAAAAAACAAAAAAATTAAAAATAAAAAATATTAACCGTTGATTGTTTGAGGGACCTGCTTCATCACAACAAGCGCCGATATAGTTTGAGGTGTAACTAAAGAACTAATACTGAGAAACTGAATGATTAGGATATAAACGCCAAAAGACATATTTTAGAGTTATAGTATTACTGAAAGGTATTACTGATAGGTATAAATATTAACTATTTTTGATAGTTTTTACGCTGAGATGCTCGTTTTTCGTTTTAATGAATTCATGTGATCAATGATGAAAAATTTGCATCAAATCAGTTTCATTTCGTCATTAACGGTGGAATCAATTTGGACAAAATGGCAGACCAGACAGCATCACGGCTGGTGCGGTCCGCGTCGTCGGCATCAACAACGTCGGCATCAGCATCACGGCCCCGACGTCAGAACTCGAGCGACCCCTTCGATGACTCTGTGGGCGCCGTGTCGGGCTTGTCTGTTGGCCGCTACGAGCCGGGAACCGCAAGCGCAAATGCTCGCCCCGCCACTGCCAGCAACAACAACCACAGCACCAACAACAACAGTAACAACAACTTCAACGTCAAACCCAACTCCAACACCGACTACAATCCGTATGCCGCACAAAATATTCCTGTCCAAAACATTCCATACGCAGCCATCCAAAATAACCCATATGCCGCTCCCAACAACAACTACGGCTACCCCAGCAATTCATATGCTCCCAACTTCAATAACACGCCTAATAACGCCGTTGTGAATCCATACGGTGGAAGCGGTGTCCCTGCCCCTGCCCCTGTCCCTGTCCCTGTCCCCATTGCAATGCCTCAATTTCAACCGCAATTCCAGCAGCCACTGCCACAGCAACAGCAACAATTTCAAAACCAAAGTCAGAACCAAAGTCAACTTAGCCGTGCGCCGTCTATTTCCACAGGGTCGCAGGGCGCGCGCCGGCCCCCGACTGCATCTACCGCCCAACTCCCCAACAACGGTAGCACTAATTCTAATCCCAATCTTAATCCTGACCTGTATGTGGGTGTTAATGCCACTGGCAGCAGCATTAACAGCAACTTCAATTCGGCTGCCTCAAATATTGCCAATCCTTACATTCAGCCCCAACCTGCTGCAAGTGACCCTTTCAACAACCCTTACACCACCCCGTACACACCGCCCGAACAGAATCGATCTCAATTACGAACACAACCAGATCCTAATTCTCAGTACAATAATCAGTACGTCCAACAGCAACAGCAGCAACAGAGTTATCCTGACCAACAACTGTCTCCATTTTCCAATCCAAACATTTCGAACAATGCTTATTCAGCATACAATGCGTACCCACAACAACAGCAGCAGCCATACATGGACGGACAGCAGTATATGATGAATCAGCAGCAACAACAATATGGCTATAACCCGCAACAACAATTTCAACAGCAACAGCAGCAATCGCAAAAATCATTGCCGCCATGGAATGAGGAATACGGGCAAGGCGGCGACCTGGCCAGTAACGCGCCACTGAGGTCGGCATTGCAGAACGAGTATGAAATGGGACCCGTTAGTGGATATAATGAGAAAGGAGGGCTAGGTGGTTCGCAAAAGGATGGGTTTTTCGCCTTTCTGCCAGCACCAATGCAAAGATTTGCCGAAAAGATGGGCCGTTGCTGCTGCCCAGTAAACAAAAAGCATCGAATCATATGTTGGAGTGTCGTTGTCGTTGTTGTTGTGCTTCTTTCTGTGCTTGGATATCTGTATATTCCAAGGTATCTGAAAGAAAATGGGTATAATATTAATTTCTAATCACAATTTTTTTTGAATTCAGATTTCCTCAAATTAAAGTTTATGCCATCAATTTCACAAACTTTGGCTCCACGAATTCACCGTACTCGTTTTCTGTTGCAAATGCTTCTGATCCCGATTACAATACGCTCCGCTTCCAAATGAACTTGAGCATGAATTTGGGAACATACAACCCAAATGCGTATGACTTTAAAGTCTCTTCAATTGCTTTAACGGTAAGTTCCTTTATTTTATTTTTTATACTATATATTTTTTGTTTTACTTGTTTGCGTTCGCACAATTTCAAATCATTAATTTCAACTAATATTATCAATACAGGCAAATATGATTGTCAATACAAGTGTCGTTGACAATCCTCTACTGACGACGCCGTTGAAATCTTATTCAAGCCTCCTAAATCTGATTCCGATTCCAACAGATACACCAGCATCATATCAAGCAAGCACCGCGGCACAAGTCGGTACTGCAAGCTACGGAAGCATAGTGTTTCCTGGCAAAAACACTGTAAACTACACTATGCTATTCTTGCTTGATTATTCGCCGGATCCTGTTGTTGGACTATTGCAGGACCCCACTATTAATGAGATTGCGTCTGCATGTGGAATCACTGCTCGCACTAATACGCAGAGAACAATGGATATTAAGTATAACGCAAAGTCCGTTATCGATGTTTTGAAGGAACTCGGATTCAATCCAACTATTTCTGTAAGTTCGTTTAGGCTTTGTAAGGTTTTCAGTAGTTTTCTTACCTTTTTTTTTTGATCATATACATATATTTTTGATATTTAGGGTGACATCCACATCAATTGCCCGTTCTCGGAAGCTCAAATAACAGCAGTTGTTAAAGATGTGGAAGGAGGTGCCACGATTCTTTCAGCAATCGAAACTGTTTTTGGCGGCGGTGCAGGATCGGTTGCGGCACCCACGATTACAGTGACAGATGGAGGCAGTGGTTCAAGCGGAAGCAGCAGTGGTAGCAGCGGCAGTAGCAGTGGTTCAAGTAGCATCAGTTCCAGCTCGAGCAGCAGTGGAAAGAGTGGTAGTAGTGGCTCCAGTAGCAACTCCACAGTCTCTGCTGGCGAAATCGCAACAGGCGGAATAGACAGTTCGACAAGCACACAGACGGTTTCTGGAACTGAGACCATCACGGGCACAATTACAGGAGTAACAGACGGATTGCCAACAGCGACCGTGGCAACTACCGACGCAGCAGTGGGAGCGACGGCTACCACTACGGCTGGAAATGCGGCTGGTGGTGCAGGTGCTGGATTTCCTCGTAACTAGATGTTTTTTGGTTTTTTTTTTTTTTTTACATGTGCTTTTCCTTTTCCTTTGATCATCACTATCACTCCTTTTTTTTTTAACTGTTACTTGTTTGTTTGTCCCTTTTCCCAGTTCCCTTTGAATTCTGTTCAATAAATTTTAGAGTTTTGATTGGTTTCTTCTTGGCTTTGACAAGAAATTGGATGAGTGAAGGGCAACCGCCGTCGGAGACGCAACGATCCCAACGGTCCCAACGGTCCCTGACTGAAAGAGAGCGGACAGTGGGCACAGGAACTGGAGTTGGAGTGTCAAGTGGGAATGCACGAAGCATAAACAACGATTATACCTCCGTCAACGGTTATGGCAACAGTAATGAGGCAGTGACATCTTCAACATCAATAGGGCCATTTGAGCAGCGCCCGATTCGCGTACCAGAGAATTTGTACGCTTCCAATTCGCAGGCTAGAGTAGCTTCAGGAACAGCCCGTTCGGTAAACATTGATGCCGACGTCGATAATCAAACCGCAAGTGGACTGTCAGAGCGCACATATGCGACAAATTCGGAGACTCATCAATCAATTCAACAGCAGCAGCAACAGCAGCAGCAGCAGCAGCAGTCGTACTACAATCAACAGGCTACGGAGTACAACCAGCAGGCTTCGGAGTTGAACTCAGGCAATGCTTATTCCAGTGTAACAGCTATTCCAAGCGGTCTTTTGATGCCGGGTCCGCCGCAGCCGCCACCAC
The DNA here is from genome assembly GCA_027596945.1 of Physocladia obscura. Taxonomy (NCBI): domain Eukaryota; kingdom Fungi; phylum Chytridiomycota; class Chytridiomycetes; order Chytridiales; family Chytriomycetaceae; genus Physocladia; species Physocladia obscura. The sequence continues at coordinate 5,963 of JADGJH010000520.1, forward strand.
TACCTGGTGACCCATCAGACCCACAACAGGCTGCTCTTTACGAGCAACAACAAGCCGCGTATGCCTATTACTATAGCCAGTGGCAGCAGCAATGGCAGTATCAACAATGGCAGTACCAGCAGCAGCAACAGCAACAACAATTATACGTATCAGGGAACGCCGCGCAGAATCCAAACCGGCCAAGTTTTCTTGGTGAAGCTGGAAAGAGTTACGACAGTAATGGTGTGGATGGCAACATGCGCGTTCAGTCGTACGAAGACCCCGAATTCGGCAAGCCGAAGCCTGCCGCTGGTTTTTTTGCATTCCTTGACCGCCACTGCGCATGTTGTTGCCCACGTAAACGCAAGTACAAGATTATTTGTCTGGTTGTGATTGCGCTTCTGTTGATTGCCATTGGCGTCGTATTGTATCTGTTTATTCCGCGGTTCCCGCAAATCGAAGTGTACTCGATTGTACTGGCTAGCTTTGGGGGCACCAATTCGCCGTATTCTTTTTCGGTTGCGAACTCGTCATCTGGAACACCGGATTACAATACTCTCAGATTCAAAATGAATTTGACCATGTATTTAGGTACCAAGAATCCAAATAGGTACAATCTTAATGTGGACAGTATTGCATTGACGGTGAGGTTCTTTGCTTTTTTTTTTTTACACTGCTTTTGTGTGGTTGTATATTTTTTTATTACATTTTTTGATATAATTTTCGCTTCTTACAAATCCAAAAACAAACAGGCCGACATGATAGTTAATACAACTGTTGTTGACAATCCGCTTTTAACCACGCCACTTACGGCATTTGGAACGTTGGTAACAATGATTCCGCCCCCAACTCTCAACGATTCTAGCTATACGCCCAGCACGACTGCACAAATTGGCACAGGCAGTTATGGAAACATTGTTTTCACTGCGGAAAGCACAGTCAATTTCACAATGATTTTCTTGCTCGATTACTACCCTGACCAAAAAGTGGGACTTCTCAAAGACCCCACGATTCAAGAGATTGCCGATGCGTGTGGAATTACATCTAGGGATGGAAAGCAGAGAGTGATGGATATTAGATATAGTGCTTTGTCGACAATTGCTGCCTTGCAGAATCTTGGATTTTCTCCAACTATTACTGTATGTTTTTTTAATTTTTTCACAATTTCAACAGTATTGAATTTTTCAAAAACTCAGGGAGATATTCATATCAGCTGTCCATTCTCAGAATCACAAATTAAAGCTGTAATTGTAGATGTTGAAAATGGGGAATCTATTATTGATGCAATCCAGACTGTATTTGGAGGTGCTGATACTTCAGGATCTACTCTTTCAGTTCCGGACACAACCACCAGCAGTAGCAATAGTAGTTCAAGCAGCTCAAGTGATGGTAGCAGTAGCAGCAGTAGTAGCACCACCACCCACAGAGGCAGTGATTCATCAACAGGGACAGCAACGCTCTTGACAGCTGATGAAACAGCCACATCTACAATTTCTGAAACAGTCACTGGAACAGCAACAGTAGGCGTGACTGAATCTGTGGTATCTGCAACTACTGTTGTAACCACTAGTGATGTGAATACTGGATCTGTAACTACAGTGCAAACAAATGTAGTTCCTATTGTCGCAGTATAAAAACAGTATTTTACTGTGCTATATTTCTGGTATTGTTACGGTTACGCTTTTTCTTCTAATTTTTTTTTCTTCTTATTTTTTACTTCGTTTTTGGATCAACTGTGTGGTGTGATTGTAGTTTTGTTCCTTACTCTTTGGGTACTCTGGGATCCTCATTTTTTTTTTGATTTTCCTTCCTCTTCTATTCTTGTTTCTTTAAGAGTGGACTGATTGCCGATAGATTGATGGTAATTTTTTAATTTTTGACTTGCTTTAACATGGCATAAAAAACAATAAAACAATATTTTTCCAACTATCAAGAGAAAGTTTAATACATATGTACAATGCTAATGGCTATTTTTGATTATGAGTGTACAAGAACAGGAGACAACAGGAGGTGCTTAATTGGTAACTTGCATGCATGTCAGGCAGTAGAAGCAATAGAAGTCAACAATACGAAGGCTAACAAATGAATCATTTGACAACATCTAATGTCAAACTGTAATTGAACATATTTTCTCATTTTTCTTCTGGTTTACTGTCCATACTTCAATCCAACTGAAGGGCTGTTTTTTTGTTTTTTTTAAAATTTTTTTAAAATTTTTGAAAACTCAATTATGTCATGATTACAAAAATGGACAAAAAAATTTAAATGCTAAAATTGGTGTATCTCAAGAAATTTGCAGATTTTGATTTTTGGTAAATTTTTTTTGAAATCAGCTGTTAGAATAAATTGTCCTTGAAAAATAGTATTTATAATTGTGGTTACATTTCCTTCAACTAAAACAAAGAAGTTAGTAAAAAAATTTAACTGGCCAATATTACCGACAACAAAATGAATATTTCTTGCTCCCTTTCATAATTTTGAAGAATGCTCTCAGTTGATCAGGACTGATGAATTTTTTGAGAATTGCTGATCTGCCAATAGTCTCTGTGTTTGTTTTATGAATAAAAAGAAAACTGCAATTGCTCCAAATACTTGATACTAGCCCTCCAAGTTGCACATTTTTCTCCAATTAATTTTTGACATTTTTTGTTGAAGCGTTGAATTTTGGAAGCTGTTCCCAAATATATACAATGCAAATAAAAATGCTCTTAAGACTCAAAATTTATTGAACAGATTTGTGCATATTCGCTAAAGCCTCAGGAGTTGGGGCATATCGAAATCGGTGGAAAGATTTGTGAGACGGAATAAAAGTGTCACCCTTCCATTCCCCCTCTGGGTAAAAGCCTCTATGCATGGCCAGGCAGACAGAGCGAACCTCGGCGTTACCGGTAAGGCGATGCATATTGAGCTTATCCTTGGTTGCGACATTGCCGCCAAAACCAGCAAACAAGTGCTTCAGCCATGAAGAGTGAGTGACGACGGCAATATCGGATTCTGGACGCGTGGCCAACCACTCCATCATTTTGATAGCACGGTTGGAAACGCTTTCACTGGACTCGCGTTCGGGGGACCAGACAATGTCGGCATCGTCGGGGAAGCCAAAGGAGTCAAAGTCGATGCGGTCAAGGGTCGCGTCGAAGATTGGCTGGAAATCGGTGATAATATCATTTTTGTTCCGGCGCTTATCGCAAGTGTAGCGGCCAGAGCGTTCGGCGCAGAGGTGGTGGACAATGAATGGCGGGGCGTTGTTGAGGGAAGCGACAGAGTAGTTGTTGTTGCTGTTGCTGGAGTTGATGTTGTCGAAGATGTTTGAGGGGGCGGCTGAATCGGAGGCTGGCTGGGTGGCTGAATGGGTGGAGGCCGCGGTCGGAGCGCCGCCGTTGGCAAACAAAAGATGCGCCGTCTGCAGGGCGCGCGAGAAGGGTGACACAACGACCAGCTGCGGCGAGACGGCGACGGCGAGCGAGGCACGCAGGCCCAGACACTGCGCAATGCCGGCGTCAGTCAGACGCGCGTCCTCGTAGGTCCAGGCGCCGGGTGTCGAGTGCAGCGTCGGCGTGTCGTCGCCGTGCGCGTGGTTCGCGGCGTTGTGCGTGCCCTCCGCGTGCCGCACAAAGTGGATCGTCTTTGTTCTGCTGGCAAGAAACATCGAGAACCCGTGCTCCGGCGTGTGTGTGTACGCCGCCGTCGCGCCCCCGATGAAGGGCATCGCCGTCTCGTTCTCCATCCTCTGATATCTGATTACTCTTCCGATTTCAAACAGGTTCGTCCATTTTTCTTATTCCGTCCTTCAATCAATTTCAAATTCTTCTCCGGAAGCAAAGCCCCTTATGCATTACTGCCTTTTTCAGGCTAATCCTACGGCAGCTTTCTTATTGTTCAGAATAGACCCATGTTTTTTAAAATATTTTTTGTTTGGCTATTGCTGCTTTTGCTATTAATTCGTCAATTTGTTGCCGTGAGAAATTGTTGATTGATGAGATTTGATTGAGCTGAAAACGCCGAAACGCAAAAAAATGCCCGCCGCTCCGATTGACAAAGCAGCTGATGGTTCTCATGTGGAACAACAGCAGCCGCCAAATGCTTTAACCAGCTATCACGTGAATGCAAATGAGCTGATTAGCTTCGGAGCAGGAGAAGGAGAATTAGATAAGGCAGAAAGTTGCGGAAAGACTGGAAGCACAAGCGAATCATTGCCACAACAGCAGCCTCAGCTGCAACAGCAAGAGCAGCAACAATTTCCAGAACACTACCAGCACCAGCAGCAACAGCTCCTGCAGCACCAACAGCAGCATCAACAGTACCAACAGTACCAGCAATACCAGCAGTACCAACATCAGTACCAACAGTACCAGCAGCAATTGCAACAACAACAACAAGGAAATCTGGACCATTCACAGCAGTCATACTTGACACCCGCAGCTGATTCAGCAACACTGACAGCGGCGGCGGCAACCACAATGTACCAATCAGCACAGAACCAGCATCACAGCGCCGAGCATCGAAACTACACACCAGAGAGTATCTACACTCCATCATATGCCACCACAGATACGTATGCGAGCGATGCACCATTTTTTGTAGCGGTGCAGCCCGATTCAGCCACCGCTCTTGCCGCTTTCAATCAAAATACTTTTTACAATCTCAACCATGCCAGTAGTCCTCTTGCAAGCGGCAACATCGGTGAGAATACCGTGACAGCTGCATCACCTTTGTTGCTTGAACTCACGAAGCCGCTTCCGATGCTATTATCATCTACGCCACGCACTTCGCGCTTGCAATCAACGCTAAGTATGATCGAACGACGGCTGTGTTGTTGCTTGCCGAAGAAACGCAAGAACCGCTTCATTTGTTATGGTGTTACATTAGTGATTGTTATTGCTCTCGCTGTTATTTTGGGACTTTTTATTCCGCGCTTTCCACAAATCAAGGTGTATTCTATCGACCTGAAGGACTTTAATTCCACAGGTTCACCGTACTTGTTTACATACACCAGCCCCAATCAAACCTTAAATACAATCCGCCTTCAAATGAACTTGTCCATGGCGGTTGGAACGTATAATCCGAATCGCTATGCTCTTCCCGTGGAACATATTGCTTTAACGGTATTTGTGGACAGAATCTGTTTAATCAGCTTTTTTCGATTTGTAATAACAGCTGAAATGGTTGTTTTTTTGTCATTTAGGCTCAAATGATTGCAAACACTTCAATTTTAAACAATCCATTGTACACTACACCTTTAACTAATTTTGGTTCTTTGGTTCAAGGTAATTTTTATTCTCAAATTTTACATCACAAGTTAAATTTTGACCATATTTCTAGTGGTCGGTCCTTCACCAACTCCGCCAGTTGGTTACACTCCCAGCAACGCTGCACAAATTGGAACGGCCTCATACGGTAATATAAACTTTCCAGCAATGTCAACAGTAAACTACACTATGATTTTTCAACTGGACTACACTCCGGACCAATATGTTGGACTTCTCAAGGATCCAACAATTGAAGAGATTGCAGATGCGTGTGGAATCACTGACAGACAAGGGAAACAAAGATCGATGCATATTCAGTACAACGCTGTTTCCACGGTCACGACATTGAAGTGGCTCAACTTTGCACCAACGATTACTGGCGCCTTGAGTATTATATGCCCTTTTTCCACTGCACAAATCACGGAAGTTGTTCGTTTGGTACAAAGTGGAGAAACTCCTCAGGAAGCTATTGCGCAAGTTTTTGGTGGATCTTCAACGGTTGCAGCACCGTCGTCGTCGATAGGCTCCAGTACCGATGGTTCATCATCTAGTTCAAGTACTAGTTCCACAACAGCAACTACATCTAATGCCGGATCTGACTCCGAATCTGTTTCGACTTCACAAATTGCTGATGTCCCATCTGCCACTTCGTCCGGGAAAAAAAGCAGAGTTTCAGAAACTGGCACAGTTGGATCTACAAATGGAACTGCGACAACCACTGGTGAACTTGTATCAATGGATGCAACAACATTTACTGCCACCAATGGGGCGACTACAGATGCATTTTTAGCTACACAAACTTCATCATTGACTGCGAGTACGGCAACAGTTTCAGATTCTCGTGTGACCACAACAACTTTTTGAGAGTTTTATTTTTTACTTAATTTGAAAAGTATGGAAACAAAGAAGAAAAAAAAATTTGGGTTCATTTTTTCCGAATGCTTAACTCCGAATGTCCCTGGTTTAGTGATTTAGCTAATTTAGATTGTGATTTAACTTCTTTTTCAACGACAAAGCTGTGTCATCAACCATGCTTTTTGTCAAGGAAAATTTTCTCTGTGAAACAACACAGAAATGAGCTCAAGATCGAGGACAGGAGCAGGAGCGAGCAGCAGCCGATCGCGCGGAGCCCGAGACAATGACGACATTGGTGGTAGCAGTCGAAATGATAGAGACTACGATAACGGCAGTCGGAATGACAGATACGACGATGATGAGTTGAGTTATAAACTGTTATCAACCTGTTCCACTTGTCTTCTTCCCAGTCCCATTACATCTCCTTGACCTATGCTGTTTCGCATGTATGTACCGGATTCACGCGGTATCTGCAATCGTGGCGGGCAATATGACGAGTCTGCATGAGGCTTGACGCATTACGGGAAAGTCATTGTAAGAGGACCGTTGGATGAAGATATGCGCAACAGTAGTGAATTGCAATCGAGAACAGGAATAAAGAAGAACGGGAACTTATTTATATCAGTTTGGTCTTTCTTGCTGTTGCGCCATCCAAAATCTCCATGGCCAGAATCACATGACACCAACTGGAATGAATTTTTCCAAAAAAATTTTGCAAATCACCTAAATTACAACATTTCTGCAGATCTCCTCGCTACAAAAGCTCTTCGCGTCGTAACGAAGACGACCTCGGGTACGGTGGTGTATCGTCTACAAAAAAGATTTTCGGAGGCCGCAATAATACTAGCCGCAATGGAAGTCGTGACGATGATGGCGGGGACAATAACGAAGACAATGAGTACTCATACTCTGCGGCGCCAAGAAAAGGAGCGGGTAGTCATGGAAATGGGGGATTTAGCAGCAACAGCAGAAGTGAAAATTATGACTCGCCCAGAAGGGCTCGTGGTGGTGGGCAAGATATGGAGATGAGCAACACTGGACGTAATGGTGGAGAAGAAAAGTGGGAAAATGAAGAATACGATTCGAAAAGTTACGGTTCTGATTTGGAGTATGGTGATGATGATGATGGTGTCGTGAAAAAGCCCAGCATGTTGGAGAAATTCTGTTGCTGCTGTTGCCCAAAAAGCAAAAAGGGTCGTATTATTTGTGGCGCGGTTGTTTTTGTGGTTTTAGCTGTGTTGGGCGTGGTGTTGTATTTATACATCCCCAGGTTTGTTTCTCTTTCTCTTTCATGAGGTTACTTACAGTTCAAATTCAGATTCCCACAAATCAAAGTCAACTCCATCAACTTGTCTAGTCTTGCGAGTGGATCTGCCTTCACGTTCACAACTCCCAATAACAACGGCAACTTGAATGAAATGACAATTGGAATGGGTCTTTCGATGAGTGTTGCCACATTCAACCCCAACTTGTATGGACTGCAAGTTGACAAGATTGATTTGATTGTATTTACTCCACTTTTATTTTAATTTTGTTAAATTTTGATTGTACTTAATTTCCTGATAAAAAAATAGGCTTATATGATGGTTAACACAACCTATGTCAATAATCCCCTTTTGGTCACCCCCCTCACAGGACTAAGTTCCCTTCTGTCGCTTGTGACAGCTAGCGGTTCCCCGCCAAACGCCAGTAGCATTCCATCGGGTTATACTCCATCGACTAGTCCACAAATTGGGACTGCAGAACAGGGCAGCATCTACTTCCCATCAAACGCGTGGGTTAACTACACAATGATCTTCAATTTGAACTTTACTCCGGACCCGTATGTTGGCCTTCTGAAAGACCCGGCTGTGGAAGAGATTGCCGACGCTTGTGGAATCACTTCCAGATACAAGCCCGCCGGAAGACCAATGAAAATCCACTACGATGCAACTTCCACTGTTAGCGTTTTGAAGCCGCTTGGTTATGCACCATCTATTTCGAATGACATTTCGATTAGTTGTCCGGTTACCAGCGATCAAATTGATAGTGTTGTGGCAGCTGTCGAAAGTGGATCGGACCCAGTTTCTGCTCTGCAAAGCGTTTTGTCTGGATCTGGATAAATGATTCGTTGCATATAGAACTATTTTTTTTGTCCTTTTTCCTTCTCTTTTTCTCAGTTTCTCCTTTTACACCCTACGCACCGTTTCTCCGTGTTATATTGTTTGGTTAGATGTCATTTACTAGAAAATAAATACAAAATTTTTTTTGGAAAAAAGTAACATTTTTATTAAAATTCAATCAACGGTGCCTCTTGGGTAGGCAAAATGTTTTGTGATTGTGGATGAGCCTGCGTTTGTTGATTAAAGTATCCGCCAGCATCATGTTGACTCTGGCCTCCTTGCTGATGTGGAGGAGGACTTCCATAAGTATACTGTGGATCATGAGAATATACTTGAGAATTTTGCTGGAGTACTGGCTGGTGTTGCGGAATTTGAGACGTTTGGCCGGGCAGGTTTTGTGACTGTGGATCTTGAGAAAATTGAAGCCCTTGCAAACTATTATATCCAAATCCTTGTTGTGTAGGGGCAGAGCTTGGAGCATAACTATCCTGAGTAGGTTGTTGCTGCTGCTGGTCTCCTGTATTAATACTGGGCGCATATGCATCTTGCGGGAATTGTTGCTGCTGTTGATATGCCAAATTGGGCGGAGATGCAGCATAACCGGACGAATTTGCAGGATAACTTGCTACAGCTGGGAGAAAGTTGGTTGGCTGTTGTGCCGCTACAAAATTGGCAGGCGGTAGTGGTTGTTGTTGATACGTCGCATCTTGGGTTTGGTTTTGCGGATATACTGCATGATCGTGTTGTTCCGAAGACGACACATACGACGTATTTTCTGAGTAACCTGCCCATGCTTGCTGCGGCTGTGTTCCTTGAAAAGGGATCTGTTGCGATTGAAATGATTGTTGAGGTTGAATGTATGTCTGAGGAGCACCTTGCGGAATTTGGAACGGTTGTTGTGGAGTATAATATCCTTGAGGCTGAGTCCAATGCTGTTGAGTTGGTGGAGGTCCATATATACTGGCACCTCTAGCTATCAACCTATCCTGCAACATACGATCGTACATTTGCAGAGCATTTGCCACCTTCTCATTCATATCCATAGACTCTCGATATTTTGACACCGCATTATCCAAAGAAGATTGAAGTTTCGGTTGTAAAGCAAACAACTGAGTATATAAAGTCTAATTTCTTAAATTAGAGAATTGACAAATAAATTTTTTTTTAACTTACTGATATTTGAGAGTGAGACATTACACCAATTCCTCTCTGTTGAACATCGGCATCCATTCGTTCAACAAGATCCGCAAAAACTTTCAAGTTATCAATTTCAATATTGGACAGTTCATTAGAGTCACCGGCCGAAGCATTGCCAGTTGCTGGAGCAGTCGATTCCGTGTTTCCACCAAACCCAGAAAAAGTGCTGCCGCCAACATTCACTGATGGATAATGAACACCTGGAGCGCTTTTTTCTTCGTTGAGTTTCAAATCTCGGAGTGAAGCTTCAATCGCAGCTTTAAGGTCTTCGTCTTCTTCTTCATCCACAACAGGTTTCGGATTCGGTTGGGTGTTTTTTGTCACAGATCCAGATGCAGTCAGCGACGCAGCAATAGCTCGTTCGATATCTTCTTGTTCCTTTCTTAAAGCTGTATCAGCAGCTTGGCGACTATCGTTGCGTTGCGGAGTGTTTCTGCCAGAATTTTTAGACGCATTCGCAGATGTAGTAGTAGCTCCGGCGGCTTTAGCAACGAGCTTCAAATAGCAACCATCGCAAACACGAACAGCGTCTGTAATTCCCAATTGCGGCAAAGGAGAAGTCTTTGATGAGCATGAATGGCAAAAAATCTGACCACAATTTCTACAGTGATGTTTACGATTAAACATTGTAAACTGAGTTCTGCATCGGGTGCAAACATCACTTTCTGTCCAGGCCGGCGCCTAATAATGGTGGAATAAGTAACAAATGAAACAACTTCGATGCGGAAGAACGTAAACATACAGTTGTTGTGTCTACCATAATAGACGAGACTTCGGCCTGTTCAACAGCGGGAAAAGGAACACCTGAATCATAATAAATGAGTAAATTAAAATACAAAACAGCAGTAGTTACCTTCACGTTTCAATGATTCGTAGACTTCGCAAGCATAAGAGAGTTCCGGCTTTCCTTTGAACGAAAGACCCCATGTTTGGATGAGAGCGAGTGCGGCCTTGCGGACATCAAGCGTAGCCATGTTGAGCGCACCACCAATGGCCACCAATGAGTCCATGAAATCGCGTGTGGCCACTTCGACCAGAAAATGTGAACCGCTGTTCTTGGCGCACGTATCAAGAAGCTGTGACACAGTCAATTAAATAAACCATGTAATTTAAAGATCGATCCACTTAAACTCACCTTGATTGCAAGGAGCTGAACATTTGGGTTCTTGTGCGTCAGACGTCGTTTTATAACGGAAACGGCGTACTTTGCAGGCGTCTGCTTGGATTTGATTTTATCGACGATGTCGAGGCTCACAAACATGTCCTCCGCTCCGACTGGGAGGTTCTCTGACGTTGCTTTTTCTAAAATACATGGTACATGAGATTCATAATGAAAGCACCAAGAATGATTGTTTGGTGTGCCACTCGTCAAATACTCGTTCCCTTTTTCGAAGCAAATCGAGGAAACAAACGAAAGATAGTGGAGTAAATAAGTGCGTTTCGTCGACACTCACCAACAAGGTCATCGAATGGGTTTCTGAGAAGCAGTGATGCCATGTTTCTGATGGCTTTTTCTGATGATTTTTTTTCTTCTGGCAACCTCCACAACACAGACGCCAACTTTATTCTTCTGCAAATCGCAGAAGACCTCTCACAACGCCCTTCCTTCATTTCAATATGCACCTCTGTTTTTGATTTTCTTCATTCCACTGCAGCTCAATTTAATAAATAAGCCAGCACAACTATAACCACCGTTAACACCATCAACCATCCCACCAACTTAATGTATAAAGCAAAATATACTTAGAGGAGAAAAAGAAGAAATATTCATAAACAAAACTACATCATCTCCTGTTTCGGTGTAACCATGTTTCCACATAGTTGGTTGAAAGGACTCCCATTTACTTGCCTATCCACACCTTACAGTGTAAGTGTGACCACTGTTTTTTATTTTTACCTTCTTTCACTGCAGCTTCTCTTCTCAAATTGAGACTTTGAAAAGATGGCTGAATATAACAAAATTGCTACAACGGCAGACATTAGAGAGATTTTGCAAACAATTCTTTGTGAAAATTCTTTTATTTTTCATTTGAAATATATTTCATTTTCTTTGTTTTTGCTACAAAGAATTCCTTGTGAAAATATACAAATGGACAA
>JADGJH010000522.1:0-17413 GCA_027596945.1 Physocladia obscura
CCCCCAATATCGGCCCGCACACACTTTTCTGTGGAGCGTCTCTAATAAAAATTTGAATTGTTCGAGTTTACTCTGCGGCAAGTGACAAATCAACTCAACTTTGAATGAGGTGTTTTATTCTCACTGAGAGTTAGTGAGGAATAACTTGAAAGATTTAAGTGGGTGTCTTCACTGAAAATGTGTTTGTTTGAATGGACTGAGTATTGTGTGACGAATCACCTAAACTTTGAATCATGTGGTTTATTTACACTAAAAGACAGTGATGGGTATTGTGTTTGATTTTAGTGTACGTGTTCACTAAGAAAATTCATTGTTGTGACGAATCAACTCAACTTTGAATGGTGTGCAGATTGTTCACTCAATGAAAGTGATGAATAATGTGATTTATTTTAGTGAGACTCTCCGCTTTTTGAATGAGAGTATTTTGAATAAGGTGTTTTATTCTCACTGAGAATTAGTGAAGGAGGGTGTGAATGATTATAGCGAAGTGCATCAAATTGATAGCGCAAATCTGCTAGCTCTCTCTCATCCACGCGATGAATGCATCACGGTAGGCATTAAGAGGTGTTAATACTTTTCGTTAAAGGAAGTGGTTGATGTTTTTTTTTTGATTTTGAAAATTGCAAAGGAAATGAATAACAAAATTATCAAGCAAAAATATTTTTGTCAACTTTAACTAAACCAAATTGACAAATGCAGAAATTTACCAAATTATCTGTCAGGTTCTTCCTGTCCTTCATCAACTGCTGCTGCAAGATTGTCAGGCAAGGCTTAGTCATTGGCTCAAAGTAGACCCATCAGCTCAAAGCTGGCTCTTCAGCTTAAAGCTGGCCCCTCAGTCAAAACCAGCAAGCAGTGGAGAGTCAGTAAACTGACTCTACCACATCTGCACCAAATAATTGAAACTCACAATAGCAAATCAATGTGAAATAGGTCTAGAATGAACTTGGGAAATGTTTGAACCTTGGCTAGGTTCTGAGAATAACCAGGTAGCATTCTTCACACTCTGGAGCTAAATAAAATAAATGGAATAGATAGAAACAGGTAAGTATGGTTAAAAAATGCACACACAATGTTTTCTCTTTTTCCATTTATAATTCTGAGGCATTATTCTGGCACCACCAACAATAAGAGCTCTTCTTTTTGATGCAAATTAGATTGTCAATCTAACCTTTTTTAAGAATATTCTAGGGTTCTCAAGCCTTCTATTACTTTCAAGAACCCAAAAACAATTCAAGTAATTTCCAACCATTTTCCTTTTGAAGTGTCTTTTATTCTTTTTGTTTCTTTTTCTTTTTACTCCAAAAATTATTTAAATCCAAACTCTTTCCTTTATTTTATAATTAGTCTTATTAAATAAAGCAAAGTCTATATTAAGTATTAAACTTCTACTCCAACTATATCTCATACTTCCATCTTGAACTCTTATCATTTAGTTCAGAGAGACAAAGTATGGAATTAGTTGACTCAAGTTGGTACAGCTACCAGCAACTTTATTACTCTTTTACAACTTACTGGAACCTTACACCTGCTCCCAAACTACTATTCTACAATTTATTCACTTTTCACACCTAAGCTACACTCTTTCAATGCCCAAGTCACCTCATCACCTGTTGCCCTGGTTGCACAGCCATGTTCTGTCTACATGATGGTAAAATTTTACTCACAAGCTTGTATTTGCTGGTCCAATCATCAGGCATTCCACTTCATTTCTTGCAATACTGATGAGTCTAATTCTGGTGGATATGCCACCCAAAGAATGGTGCACTACCATAGGATATCCACTAACTCATTCCATACCATCACTAAATCTGTTCCAAGTGTCATGACAGGCAGGAGGTGGAAGGGGTGTGAAGGAAAGTTGGCACTTACTGTTAGATTTACAAATAAAATATGTTATAAAAGCTGTATATATGTTAAATGATAGTTAATATAGAATTGGAAATAGAAATATTATTTATTAGATAACTGTGAAAGAATATAAAGTTTATTTCATTAATGGTGAAATTCAAGAATTGGAATTAAATGTTCTAACTTTGTCTTTCACATTTAAATAATTTCTTTTGCTAAGAAATTGGTTTTTAATCAATATTGAGGTATAAGAACTGAGACACAAAATTTTAATTTTGAGACATGGAATTGGCCATTTAAAGAAGTAATATTCTTGTAAATAAATAATAAGATTCTAAAACTATACTTTATTGTGCCAATTTCACAAGTTCAAGTGAATCCACCTCCACAGGATTCAACATTTAAGAGTATCATATGGACTCATTCAACAGGCTGGTCAAATTGTTCAAGGAGTAAGGTTGGCAAAATGCAAGCAGACAGGGATATTGCCAAGACACCTTGCCTTGTTGAACTGGTTTTAATAAATCAAAACATTTCTCAATGAAGTATATTTGAATCCCAAATCCACATGATTTTTTGAAGACATAAATTTCAGCAAAAATTTGTCCTTATTTTTTCCAAGAATAGAGTATTTAAATAAAACTCTATGGTTGTGCTTTATGTGAGCTATTCTAATTATAATTTTTTGATTCAAATTTATGAGACAAAGTTGAAAGTTAAATTTCCTCTATTCCTATGTACAATTATTGATCACCTGTCAAATAAACAATTTTCAACTAATTTAACAGATATGAGTTTAAATGTGTTAATCCTTAAATTTCATCTTGTGCATTCAGTTTTTATATCAAATCCAATGTTTTCACCTTCAACATCTCCCCTTAAGATGAATGTACAATTCACTGCCAGAGCAATTTTCACTGACTCTATCAATTCTAGGAACTCAGTTTATATAAATCAAAAATATAAAAATAGGAAAAACAAAAATCTTTTTTGAAAAAACAAAATGCAGCTGGCAATCTCAGAACATCCATTCTGTAGAAACTAAAATTAGACTTCTAATTTGCACGTTTGCCAGGAACCTCATTTCCATCAAAGAAACAGGTATTCTGTGTTGTTTTGGTGGAATGTCTCCATGAATATGTCAGCAACTATTTTTTTTTTCCATTAGACAATAAATTAACTCCATCTTCTTTTTTTTTTTTTGATCTCTAATAAAAACATATTTTCACAGCTTGCAATAATAAGAATAATAATTCTACTTTTTGTTACTGATGTTGCAAATACACTTTGATTCTTACAATATCATGATATTATCCCACATACCATCATGAGGAAAAACCCACTTTTTGATTTTCTATAAACATATTCAAAATTTTGTATTTTTATCCACTCATTCACAGAATTCTTAGTTGGGAATAACATCAGAGGCACCATTGCAAATCTGAAAATAAGACCAAGATTTACAGTATGATATATAATTGGAATTATTTGGGGGTGTCTCACTGTATGACATCTGTAAACTCTCGCTAAAATAGAAATCAAATCATTTCAAGCATTGCATCAGACAATGATTATTTGACTTTGATAAGTGATTACTAGCAACAGTATTTGAAGCAACTATTGTCTGATTGCTTATGCCAGCCTGAAGGGTCTCTGGCTTTCTTTTCATGTTAATTTTTTTTTTTTATGTTCCCATTTGAAATCGAGTGAATTTAATATTCTCAACTTAATCTATGTCTTAAAGAAAAATAATATGTTCTTATTTTTTGGTGTTTAGTAAAAAAAAATAGGTATCTGTACTTCTTGAATTTGCATATTGCTGTACCATGCAAATGCTACCTCAGTATCTAGCGTTCACCATCTCTGGCTAATTGCTCAGGAAAGTTTTATTAACCTTTTTAGGATGACAAGGAAAAAAAAGAGAGAAAACCAAAACAGCAACCTGGAACGGCAAAGTTCTTGGCAAATTATGTTAATAAAATGTTAAATAAAAAGAAAGGGGCTGGATAAGAAAGCTTATTATCTTCGATAAGCGGATAAGAAAAGGGGTTAGTTACTGAGGATTTCTTGTTGGCAGAAAAGTAACTGAAAACAAAGCAATAGATAATAGACGCTGGACACCCAGAAAACTATATTCAAAGAAAAATCAGGGTTGCTATAACTGATTTGGAGCTGCTGAGTGACTGAGTGTCTTTCGGATTTCATCGTTTTTTCCGAAAATAGAAACGGAGGTGAGCCAAGCAGAGCATCTCCCGCTGAACAAACACGTAACAATCACGTTGTCAACGCTTCTTTTAACGCAAATAGAACGCGCAGAATCATAGTAAAACATCAGAAATGTTAAAAGACGCTAACCAAATCCTAAAACAATAGGCAAAACACGAATGAAATCGCCATCATTCAAAAACCTTGCTGCAAAGAATTTCGGTGTTCTTGCAGAGTTCGCAGCAACACGCAAAAACAGCAACGACAGTGACGCGACCGTTGTGGCGCAAAGTCTTTCAGGTAGCGATAGCGACTGCAACAACAGCGGCATCAACATCATAAAGCATCACGATCATCTCCGCGATTGCAAACAAAACTGCAAGCTGAAAATTGGTCCAAACAGCGCCAAAAATATTGATAACACAAGTGTCGATGATGACAACGAAACCTGGATGGATATTTTTGCTGTGCTCACCTTTATGGGCACGATTATTGCTTTAATGATCGTCACTCCGCTCTTTCTCGTTACAGCCCTGGTGATTTTGCCATTCTCTATTTCTTTACCAGCCGTGCTTCTCTATACTGCTTGGCTTTTTATTTCCGACTATCGCAGCCAAAACTCTGGTGGCTGGAACAAAGACTCTCCATTCAATGCAAGTAAAATTTTCTTCAATCAGCTGCTCATGTGATTCACAAAATTAACTGCATTTCTCCCAACTCAACAAAAACCCAACACATTCACAGATTACCCACCGTTATATTATGCATTTGCAAATTTGGAACAATTACCGCCGCTACTTTCGCGCCAAGCTTGTCCGCACCACTCCGCTCCCCGCATCACGAAACTATATTTTTGCAGGGCATCCACACGGGGTTTATTGCCTCGGATTGTATGCAAACATTTTATCAAACCCGCGTGTTTTTTCGAATCTTTTTCCTGGAATTCAGGTTTCGTGTGCGACACTACCAATTAACTTTTGGATTCCTTTATGGCGTGACTTTATGCTTTCACTTGGATTTGTTTCATGTGAAGGCGCTTCTCTGCGAGCTGTTCTGAAAGGCCGGCGAAAGCAGCACAATGTGCAAAAAGATTTGGACAATGGCGAGAAAATTAAAAAAGTATACGAAACTCAAGGAGGCAATGGTACAGGGAGAGCTTTGTATATCGCAATTGGTGGTGCTGATGAATTTTTGCTTATGGAGGTTTGAACCTGTCTTTCTTTTTTTCCTTCACCAATTACATACAAATAGCCCGGAACAATGGATTTGGTTATTCTGAAGCGTAAAGGATTCGCAAGAATGGCTCTAATGACTGGGTAATTCTTAAATTTTCAAGAATTTATGAAAAAACTAAACTTAGTAATAATAACATTTTTTTTCTTCTCCTTTTTCAGGGCATCACTTGTTCCGGTTCTCACTTTTGGAGAAACTGATTATATTAATCGTGTCGATACTCCATTCACGCGAAAACTTTCAGAATTTACTCACCGGCTTGCGCGATTTGCGATTCCGGTGCTTGAAGGTCGATTTGGCATTGCTTTTCCACGTCGCGCTCGACTTGTCACTATTTTGGGCGAGCCTTTACATATTGATAATGTTGTCAAACATCCAACCCATCAACAAGTAGATGAGATTCATGCAAAGTAGGAAACGCCGCTTCTTGAAAATATTTGCGATTACTGACTTTTTTCACTTATTTAGATACTTGGAATCGTTGCAGAGTCTTTATGAACGGCACAAGGATGAATATTTTGACCACCGAATCCGCGACATGCAATTCGTCAAGTGATGACATTATTTTCTTTCTTTCTTCTTTCTCTTTCTGTTAGTCAGTATTTGCAGTCAACTTTCTGAAGATTATTGCAATAAAAAAAAAACAAAAACAACCAAACACTGTTGAATTTGGAAACCAAAAAAGGGCAATATGTAACCATTCTATCCCTCATCATACATTTGCCATTCTATCTCTTGTCACCTCATTCACCATTTCGTGCAAAACGGGAGGCTTGAGGGTACTCAACTTGGAAATTTTTGCTGGATTAGTCACATGATTTACTTAGGGTTGCATTTTGAGACTGAACTCGTAAAAATTCACAATTGGTTTTCAGAGTTTCTGATTTGTTTATTATTTACTTTGTAAAAGCGCCTCCACGGTGTTGGGTGCCATCATAATTGGATTTATGCAACGTTTCATTCCGCTTGTTACCATTTCATCTGCTAACATAACAAGAAAATTGTCGTCAGAAACTCCAAACGAGCCTTCCACAAGAAATCTTTTCAGAACTGCACTGTCAATTTGAACTTGATGGAAACCGTGTGTTCCCAAAGTTTGCAGTCGAAGTTCTTCAATATAGCACTGATAGTGTTTATATTAGTTTTGTTTGTTTATTAGAAAAAAAGTTTGAGTCTTACCTTCACAACAATTCGCAATATTGCCAGCAAAATTCCTTCCCTAGTCATTTCAACAGCCCCAAAATAGCCAACTCGGTCTTCAAACATTCTATCGATATTATCCAAAATCGCATCAAACTTTCCATTATTGTTGCTGTTGCTGCTGTTGCCTGCAATAGAGCTACCGCTCTTGCGTTTTACAAACATTCTTGACGATTCTGTGCCAAATGCAGCTCTTACTGGGTTTAAGTTAAGACTGCTGTTGTTATTATTGATGTTTGAACCTAAAGAGCTGGTGAACATGCTGCTTCCAGATTTTGCAAAATTTGATGTAGCAGCTACGCGAGTTTGCATACTGCTAGTTGCGCTACTAGTCCCACCCGGGAGTGAAATTGTTGACGTTGATGATATTGAGACAGTCGGTGGTGCTTGTTTGCGATCTAAAAAAAAGTCCGGAAAATATACGCTGAATAAAAAATAAAGGAGCAAAGACAAAATATACAGCAATATTTAAGACATAAACCTTTTCTTTCTTCTTCATCATAGACCAACTTCAATTGACTATTAATTCCTGAGATTTTCCCTAGAATTTGCTCGCTCCAACACGGATCTGGCATATTCGGCTCATCCATTTTGATCCACGGTGTTTGCTCCATATAATCATGAATAGTTAAACAAAGGCCAGATGTTGCAACACTCACAAATCGAAACGCGAGATTCTGAAACAACGACTTCAAAAAAACAAAAACAAAACGAACAACAAACCTTAGCAATATCTTTCCATAACGCAGCAATTTTTTTGCTTCGTTTCAAAACACTGGCATTTCTTGGATCCAAATCTGAATGCTCTTTAAATCCAGCGCCGCTGCCACAGTCATTCGATGCCCCAGAGTTTGTTCTCTTACAAGAAAGGCCCGACGTAGCTGACAGCACTGTCCCGCCACCAGCAGTGACAACAATAAGCTGTGAGCGTTTTGAAGTGGCCAAGCTATTGCTGCTATTATTCCCATTCGATTCCGAACCAAGGGACACATTCCTGCTCTTCAAAACAGACGTTGTGAAGATTGAAAAGAGATGATCAATCAATGTGGAGCTCAGATTGAGCGCAGATCGTGACATTATAAGCAATAGAAGAGTTGGTGGAAGTTTTGGAATCGGTGAGTATGTTTGTCCACTTAAAATCTTTGGGAGAAAAAAGCGAGAAAAGAGAGAGAGAGAGAGACACGAAATTTAATATATAAAATTTAAATTTTAAGGAAAAAATAAAACACAAACCTTCATTTCATCTCCCAGTCTATTCCAAAACTGTTCAAAACATTGCGTAAGCAGTTCCAAAATGCCTTCAACTCCGCCACCGCATGCATTATTATTTATATCGTTTTTGGACGGTATTGATGCTATTGATACTGTTGCACCGGATACAAACCCTAACCGAGCGTCAACAAACGTTTCAAGTAATGGGAACACGTTACTGATGATGCCCTCCCTCAGCACCTCATTTGCTCTTTGAAGCACAGTTCTAGCACTTGACTGATGCCTTGGTTGCGACTCAATTTTCGATAGTTCATCTTAAACAAAAAAAGTAAATTTTTCATGGAAAAACGAATATAAGAATAAAAATGAAAGCAAAATAAAGCCAAACCCATATACGCTGTTTTTGTAGTTTCAAATGCAAGTTGACTGATGCTTTTGATGTGATCAACAGCATATGTCCGAACTCTTTCATTCATGTTCATGAATAATGTAAGTCCACGAAATGGAACCACATCCTTTTTAATTAAATCAAAGACTAGAATGGCTTGAATAGCATTGTAGTTCCATACACCGCCCTATTTTATTTTAATTTTATTTTGGAAATTATTTTAGTATTTCAAACCAGTAACTAATATTGTCTGTTGTTTTTTTCTTTTTTACTAACTGGAATGGCAATCATTTTTGTAATTTGATCAAAGTAGCGCTCGAGAAATGATTCACAAACAAGGTCCAGTTCACGTTCCAACCGTTCTCGTTGCTATTGAAATCAATTTAAATAAAACGAAATAATTCTTTATTTGTTTTGTATCTAACCTCAAAAGAAAGCTTTTCAACTCCATCCGCTGCAAAAAAACCCGAACCTTTTTCATCAGATCCACGAACTACCAGGAAATAATCATGAAAATTAATGAGGAAATCACTGATTTGTTTCAGAACATGTGAATCCCAATACTTGATTTGCGACAAGATGAAATTTAGTGCGTGATCATCCAGTTGTGGTGAAGTTGTTGATGAAAGAGATCTTTTACCAACACTACTAGTTGTTGGGCTTGATGGTGCAGTATTGATTGTCGTAATTTTCAATGGTTTCATGTTGCTGATGTGTGTAATTGTTGCATCAATCAGTTTGTTCATTTGATTCTTCATGCTGCATGACAAAGACGGAACAAAAAAAAAAAGGTTGAGCAAAATATTTTTTACTGTACATGGGGTTTTTACTCAACACGAATAAATATGCAGTCGCCAAATCATTAACATTTGCGAATCCTCGGCCAAGAGTTCCAAGCAACCAAAAAGATTCCGAGATTTCCGACGGCGGAACACAAGCATTGCTGTTGACACAAATTAGTAGTTTTTGAGTGATTTTTTCTATTGTCGCGCTGCACTCGGCGCTAATCTTGCTGAAGAGAGAAAGAGATGCGTAGTGTGAAAGAAGCGGGGCTGTCTCGGTGTACAAAAGAACCGCTTCTTTGTATTTTTTGGCATTGAATGAAGTTGCCAATTTTGATGGTAACTCAAAAACGAAATGGAGCTAAATGTCAAAAAGGAAAGAAAATCAGTTGAGGAAAGATCTTTGCTTTCGCCGGATAATTTGTTTTTTTATCGTAACTGAATTTTTTGCACTGATTATGTTATATTGCTTTGCCTTTCTAACTCGCCTCAATTGATTCACTACGCGCACGTTTTTATTATTATTATTTTTCTCTCGCTCTACTCGATTCACGCGTAATTTGACCTTTGCGATGCACTACGTTGCATGCGCCATGATCTAAGAAAACCCAAACCTTATGCAACAATTGATGGACGCCGGTTAATTGTCTAATAGTAGCTCGTTTAGGGGCTAAAAAGTCATGGACAGCATCGGAGCCATTTGAAATTGTGGCCATTTTATCTTCAAAGAGACGCATTTGATCTTCCATGGAATCCACCTTGATGCGCATGTCTCGGATAGTGTCCGAGGCGGCAATAAATTTGTTGTAATTTCCATAGACAAGTGTCTTCATTGATGCGTCGAGCTCTTTTATTTCAGCGACGAGATCATTGTCCCGCTGGAGCATTTCCACCAGAGATGTTTCGTTGATACATTTGGAAACAAAAGTTTCTGGGACGAAAAAGGGACTGTCCATATCCATTGGGTTTGGGCCGTACGCTGCACCGGAGGCCTTTTTCAGTTTGCTGTTTTTGGATGATGAGAGTTTGGGCAGTTTCTGCTCGGAGTTTGAGGTAGTGCTGTAAGTGAGTAAATTCGACGAATCGGGTGAAGCGTTTGATGCTGAAGACGAAGAAGCAACAGTAGTTGCTATTGTCGGAGTGGCAATTGTTGGTTGGGCCGGCAGATTGTAAAACTCCTTCAGCCTATTTCGCTTGCGGGCAGAAGCGGAAGTGGAAGATAAAGTATCGGGAGGCCAAAGCGACGCGGCCGATGCCGAAGCAGAAGATAGATCTGGACCCGATCCAAAGCTCGATCTAAAGTCTGATCCAGAGCCAGCAGAGCTTGCAGGATGTTGTTGCTGTTGTTTGGCTGTTGCTGATTGCATTCTCTGTCACTTGAATTTCATTGAAAGCAAACAATGGACGCAACTCAACACACAACGAAAAAATTGGGTGATGATGTGATCATCACGCAACAAGAAAAATAGCATTCTCCAAGACCACAATGATTGCTGAGCTTGGTGCATTTCCGCAATATCATATTGATTACCGGCAATGGGGCGCATTTGACCCAGCGAGCGAATCATCATTGCAATTTATTGTTGCGCTTCGCAAAGCTGCTGTTGGCCTTGGCTTCTTTTACCTTCACAACACGCCATTGTCAGACAATATCCGACGGGAGCGCATGTTTTTCCACATGAAAAACTTCTTTGCATTGCCGTTGGAAACTCGGCTCCAAATCGACATGACCAAATCGCGTCACTTCCGAGGGTACGCAAAGTTTGGCCAAGAGACAACATATGGCCGGCAAGACATGCGGGACCAAATAAATTATGGGCCAGAAGAAGAAGAAACAAGCCTCAACGGTGGCAGCATTTCCACTAAAAAGTATGCCAACTTTCCTGTTCATCTTTTGGAGACGCTGCAATACTTGAATCTTTTGGGTCCCAACCAATTTCTTCCTGACTCTGTTTTGAGGCCACAAAGAAATTGTCACTGATTGGTTTGACAGCGCCACGAAAATATCTCGATAGGTTACGATCGCGTTGGAGATTGCATTGGGTGTTGAAAAGGGTCGCCTGACGAAAGTGTTGGACGGAAACACCATTGACATTCTGAATCAGAACAGAAGTTCGAATTCTCGATTCACGGGGCCGTTGCCATTCGCGCACATGAAAACTTTGCGTTATCCGGTCGGAAGTATTGTTGATGGAATCCATCACGAGCCTGGTACTGACCAAGGCGTTGGCCCACACAAAGACGGTGGTTGGTTGACTCTTCTTGCAACAACTCAAGTCCCAGTCCTCCAAGTCCAGGATTTCAACACCGGAAGCTGGCTATCTGTGGATCACCTTGACGGGCAATCATTGTCAACTTTGGTCAACAGATTGAGCATGCCACTCGAGGAATTGTACAGGCTACAGCACATCGTGTTGTTGTTGAGGAAGGTGTTAATGGTGATACTGGCGATGATCGATTCTCTGTTGCTTTGTTTCGTGATGAATGGCGGTGCGCGCGTAGACAAGAAATTATTTCAGATGTTCCAAAAGGAAACTTATTCCCAGAAAGCAACGAAGAAAATGGAAAAATTGCATCGCGAACTTTTTTGCGCAGTATTCACTCAGTTGTTGATGAATACTATTCTGATAAATAATAATGAAATTTCTGGATCCAAAACGAGAAAAATCACTTACAGCTAATTTCAAAAGTTTTGGAGGAAAATAAAAATAAAATGAATTTCGAAGAAATGTATGTGATGGATTATAATGGTCTATGATAGTCTGTTCAAAACTGATATAATTTGCAGAAAAGACAGCATTGAAAATGTGGAGTTTTCATTTGATGTTTTTTTTGTGTGAATGCATCGCACTTGATAACTACCTGTAAGTCCCAAAAAAGTCAGAATCTCTGGGACTCTTGTTGCAGTGTTTCTTGCTGGACAAGAGATCAACATCAATAAACTTACTGCCATTGCTGGCAGCATTGTTATATGCTGCAATTCAGAGTGCAGTTGCACACACAATGCAATAACTGTAAACAAACAAAGATTAGCAAGGCAGCAACAAAAAGAAGCAATGGCACAGAATCAATTTCAAAACACTTACTGAAAATTACAACTAATTCACTGCCAACATCTACCCCACACCAAATAACTTCATTGAAACATAAAAATCCTGATGAATTCAATAATGTGGTTGCTAATCAAGAAAATTGTATGCAATCAAATTGCTCAACTTTTTCTAATCATTGTTAGGGGCAGGTCATTTGCAAATCACTGCTTTGCTTTACACTCTGGTGGGAAAAACTCATACTGAATCTCAAACCACAAAAGTCAATGTTCCTACAGTTTTTGAATCATTAGTTGATTTCAAGAATTTATTGGCTGTTGAACTGACAGGGAAGCCAGAATTGTGGGAAGACAAATTGTATTATTCTGAAACAGTCAAAAAATGCTGATTTAAAATTTAAAAAGATTGGAAAGTGTCCTTGAACTGAATGATGGAGAAAAGAAACCAACATTTATTATCAAGCAAATCAAAAGTGAGTAATTCAGTTGATAATTAATTTTTTCTGATTGTGTCAATTAAAATAATAAAATAAAATAAAGACAGTAATAAAACAGATGCAGGTGGTATTGCTGAAACTGGAAGTTGCAAAGTAGGTTCAATCCATAATACAGCCTATCTGTCAGTTGATTTCAGTCTGAAGCTTGACAAAAAGCACAAAAGTCATTGTTCATTTAATCCTGAAGGCTGTATGCATAAAATCACAGAAGGAAACACATAACATCTAAATTTAACAATGTTAATGTGATAAACTTGGATTCAACAACTGATAAGCCTTAAAAAAATTTATTTTTCTGATTTTGCTCCAAAATTAGGTTGCAAAATCTCCTAAAGTTGACATCAATCATCTTCCAGACTCAAAGAAATTTGGTGCACAAAACTATCATGTGTTGGGAACAAAAAAAATCACACAACCCTCCACACAACTGTTAATCCAAGCATCTACAAAGAAATTTGCTACCAACATCAAAATCAATGAGAGGATCACTGTTTGCTGAAGTAATATCTTGAAATACTTGAATTTTGCTGGTTGACGCACACAATCCTCCATTGTGCTGTGGACATCAAAAAATTGCTCAGTAGTATAGTCCAAATCATCCTCATTGAACTCATTCTCAGTTGACACAAATTTCATTGGAAATAGTAGAGTTGCAAGTTTTTATAAAATAAAATTGACTGTTGGTAATAAAATAAAATGAAAGACAGAAGAGAAGTTACATTGCAAGTCAAAAAATGATCTCAGAAATCAAAACTGCAAACAAACAATCAAAAAAGCAAAATCAAAGCTGTAGGCTGCCAATCAAAGGATCAAAGAGTAAAATTAAAGTTGCAGAGAGGTCAAAGAGTGAAAATCAGAGCAGCAGAGCTAAAATTGGAGTTGCAAAGAGTCAATCAGTGGATTTAAGTGTAAAAATGAGAGCACCAGAGCAAAAATTCAAACAGCTGTAGACTTTATTAAGTCCATTACAAACAGTGCCTGGGACCTCCAACACGTTAGTGACTTAGAAAAAGTCAATGTGGCTTTTCCTCACAAATTCTGGAAATTTCTGGGTTTGGAAGTCACAAAAAACAAAGATCTTTACTGATGTTTGTAATTAACAATTTTCTCACAAACATCAGGTACTATTCATTCTTACAACCATTTTATTTCTATCTTTCCATTCTTGAGTGTGCATTTTAATAAATTAGCAATTTGCTCACAAACATCATGTTAAAGTATAAAAAACTCAAGCTGTATTAAAAGATGAATTTGCTCAATTTGCTTAAAAAGTAAAAAACAAAACAGTGAACTTGCCATTTCCATCATTAGGCTGCAGCTTTTGTATTAATACAAGATAGCTTTGTATGGGTAGGAAGGTGCAAGATTTATTAAAAGACTGTTTTTGGAATTTTTATGATTGAGGATTTTGAACAATGAAAATCTAGAATAAAGAAAAAAGAATTCTTGCTAAAATTCCTTACCATACACAATCATAAATGGAGATTGCAACATATCAGGCAGAGCACATACAAAAGCTTATGACAGCAGAGCAAAAATCAGAGCAGAGCCAAAATCAGAATTTCAAAAAGTTAATTGGTGGATTTAAGAACAAAAACCAGAGCAACAGAACCAAATTCAGAGTTTCAAAGAGTGAATTGGTGGGTT
Organism: Physocladia obscura; assembly: GCA_027596945.1. Lineage (NCBI taxonomy): Eukaryota > Fungi > Chytridiomycota > Chytridiomycetes > Chytridiales > Chytriomycetaceae > Physocladia > Physocladia obscura. The sequence goes on from JADGJH010000522.1 coordinate 14,065, forward strand.
TAAAAGTGAAAATCAGAGTACCAGAGCAAAAATCGGAACTGCATAGCAAAAATTGAAGTTGTAGGTGGTTGATCAGAGTAATGAGAAGAGTAACACAAAGAGTGAAGGTGGTGTATTTGGTTAGAATGATAGCATGACACATCAAGGGGCTATACAAGACTTACCAGAAGCAGCAAAGTAGTGAAATATTGGTACTTAGGTGTGGTACTGACTGGTTTTTGTGCTCTGTACATTCAATGGATTGAGAGTTTTCTGCCAAATGTCCAATTTCTGAGTTTTTGATTTCTCAAGTGGAGAAAATTTCTCAAATATTGAAGGTTTTCAGTCTCTCTTTGTCATTAGCAATCAAAAAATCTAAGAGGCAGCAGCAACAAGAAGAATCTGAACTGGTGATAGTGGAGGTTAATAACAAGAAATTGCTGAACAGATCTGGAATATTGCAAAGATGGAGATTCTTGGCACAGCAGTTCTCAGAGCCTATATCACTAGTGAAGTCATAATCACAGACTTTGGAAAATTATTGAATTGGCTAAAGGCAACAGCCACTAGTGTATGGCCTTGGTGAGAAAATTACTCTTATTTAAATTTGATGAAATCTAATGAAATAATTAAATGCAGGATATTTGAATACTTCTCTTCTGTTTATTTGGTGAAGGATTGGGAGAAATTTGAATCTGACATTTTGACTTTGCCAGCAAATTGCGGAGACAGATCAGGGGCACCAAACAAAGCTCAAATAGCTGAAATTATAGCCAAACTACAACTTGCACATCCACATTGAAAAGTTGCGCACTTTATTTGGTGAGATTGTGCTAATTACCTGCTTCAAACTGAACATCACCATTGAGTAGAAGCTAGTATATTGAAGGAGCCTCCCAACCAAATTTAATTTCTATTTCTCAAAAAAACCATGCAGCAGGAGTCCTTGAATAAGCTTTTGTGAGACTGTAGATATTGCTGAAAACCTTTTGGATGACATTGAACATCAGAGCAAAACTATTCATAGAACCATCAGAAGCCTACACCAACAAATGAAGAATATGACAAATTCAAGGCATGCTAACAGACAAATAATTGCAAGGTTCAAGAGGGCTTTATGTCCAATTGTTAGAAACCAAAATAACAGTGAGGTTGACAATAATGACAAGGGAAATTGTCTAGATCACTCTACAAACACCAAGAACAGCAATCATGATCAAGACCATTTTGGTGTTGATGAATAAATAAAATAAATAACAATCACAACTTGTTTTATTTGTAACCCATTGCACTAGTAGTTTGTCTATTCCCAATTTGAGGATCAAATTGAATGGTACTAGTAAAACTGCATTTTGAAATATTGGTTCCATGTTAAAACTTGAAAGCTTTACTAGTACAATGAGCCACTGCTTATGAAGAGCTAAAAATTTGCACTCAACTGTTTTGCTTTTCTGGCTGGCAATTGAGCCATCTGATTCAAACTGCTGAATCCAGCAAGTGATAGTTCAGGCTGATTTGTTGTAGGTGGTCCCAATCTTTTCTGCTGGCATTTGATGAAAGTAGTAGTTGTAGAGAGCATAGGTTCTAATGCTACTGGTCGCATGCATTGAAGTAGCATGTATGTGAATTGCATCCATTTCTCAATTACAAAATGGAATTTCTCAGAAAAATGACATTTTACAGCAAAAAGACAACACAATCATTTTTTTTCTTTCAATTTTCAAAAGGTACATTCAGAATGTACAAAAATTTTTGGGGTTAATTTGCTTTGTTTCTCTTTGGGTTTTGGAATCAAATTAATAAATTGAAGATGTTCTGAAAAATGGCATGTTGTTTGCAGGATGTAAAGAGCTTTGTGAGGCCAGTGGTACATCATGCTCAACTGGTGTCTCTGCACCACTGTGGATCTTCCACCATGAGAGTAACACTTGGAGCTGTTGTATTAGACTCACAGCAGCCCAAGGGATAAGTGCCGACCTTTCTTGTACACCCCTTCTACCCCCTGCCTTCCATGACACTTGGGACAGATCTTGCTGATATCCTTTTTAGTGCATGATACCCTGGATGGCATATTCCCTAGGACTAGGAGGTGTCAGTATTGTCAGAAATGGAGTGGACTGCTCTTGATAATTGGATCTGCAAATATAAGCTTGCAAAGAGAAGTTTACCCCCCAGGTGACAGGACACAGTCAGACAACCAGGGCAATGGGTGATGAGGTGGCTCTAGATGCTGATATTGACAGAGTGCAGCCTGAGTGTAAAGAGAAGGGTTCTTGTTGCTGGTGGTAGCAGAACAAGGACTTGGTATCTTAATTGGAAAAAAAGAGAAAACATTGTGTTTGTACTTATTAACCATACTTACCTGTTTCTATTTATCCTATTTATTCTATTTATCTCCAGAGTATAACAGGCGCTACCTGGCTATTCTTGGGACCTAGCCAGGGTTCAAACATTTCCCAAGTTCATTCTGGACCTATTTCCATTGCTTTGCTGTGGTGAATTTCAATTGTTTAATGCAGATGTTGCAGGTTCAATGACTTTCCACTGCTTACCAGCTTTGGCTGAGGCCAGTTTTTACTGATGGATCAGTTTTGAGCTGATAAACCAGCCTTGATCCAATGACCAAGCTTTGCTTGATGATCTTGTAACTGCAATGAGGGAGGACCAGGAAGAACCTGACAGGTCAAGTTGCTGCTGAAACTAAATCAATGATTCCACAAAATTATTTGTCTCTTTGCACAATCAGCATTTATGGCAACATAGAGCGTTACCAAAAGACCTATCAAAAAGCAAGTGGGAATTAAAATCAACTCATTTCACAAACACTGCATAGTTTTTATTTGATGATAGATGACTATTTCCTGGCCACAATAGTCCACAAATGAAGAGAGACAAAATTGGAATTAAACAAGTTATGGTTTCAAACAATGAAATTGCATGATACAGAACCAAATCTGAGGAAGTGCTTATAAACTTAATCATAACAAACTTTGCAAAGTTTGAAAATTTAAAAACTATTTCAGCATTCCCTTTGTGAAAGTCAAACCCAAACCAAATTATTCCTCAAACAATCCTTGATTTTTGTGAAATGACTACTGCTGATGCAATTAAAATCTTGAAACAAAATGCAATTGATTTTAAAGTTCCATCTTTGAAAGGAACTGAAGAACTTTTTGTTGATAACAACATCAGGAAACTGAGTTAATACACCACAATACATTTTAAGGTCCAAAAATGCATCACAATGCATCAAAATGTTGTAAATGAAAGCAATGCTATCACCTCCCCCCCACGATGGAAATACCATCACAATACACTAAATCCATCACAATGCATCACAATGCATACACAATTTAAGAAATATATTAAC
>JADGJH010000523.1:0-17381 GCA_027596945.1 Physocladia obscura
GCTACTTGACATTTTGGCTAGATTTTGTTGGTTTCAAGTGGCTGCTGTTGTGTTTAGAAGTTTTTCTTGTGAGGATTCCTCACAAACAATTTGTTTCACCAATTTTCTTTGTTAAGTTGTTGACAACAATTTTGTCAAAAATCAAAATGTATATACCTCCACATCGACGAGAAAAGGTTGCTACGAGATCGACATCGGGCAGCGGTTCGGAGACACCAATAGACTGCAGCAACAACAATAGCGATAATAGCAACGATAGCAACGATAGCCCAAAAGATGCAAAAGGCGGCGCTGGCGGGAACCCAAGGAGTAAGAGGGGAAGTTTTGGCGTCAACAACACGAACGGAACAGCGAAGGTGGCAGATAACACCGGCGGTGCAGCTGGAGAAGAACAGAAACAAGCACAAACTTCACTAATCACCACCAATACCAACGTCGCCACCACCGGCACCACCAATCCCAATCCCAATTCCAACTCCAGCGCAGTCTCACCATCGCATGCCGCACAGATGACGCGCGTGTATCCCGCAAAGTCCACCACGCCACGCCGGTCACGACGCCAACTGCCAAAATCAGAAAGCCAAGACCACCACAACTCTTTGGACTGTTTGGCCGAAAGCTTGAACAGCCTTTCGCTATCCAGTCCGATTACTCCCAATACTACTCCCGATCCTGCACCGGCAATTCCAACAACCGCAACTACAACAGCGTCTTCGCCAATAATTCATCGTCGCTCTTCTTTTCCACTGAATTCATCGTCGTCACCATCACCATCAATATCGCGAAGACCTATCAAAACAGGTATAATCCATATTATATCGTTTTCCGAATTTTAAATATATTCCCGTTTCTTCCGCAGATGCAGTTGCGCGACGACTGATTGGTGGGGCGCTAGGTATAAAAATGCCTTCAAAGTCTGAGGAGGCGCTTGAATTGGATCGACAAAAGAAATTAGAGGTTCTTCAAGAGAGGGTTAAAAATAGTAGTAAAGACTTGAATTCCTGTTAGATTAATTTTCATGAAGCACTGCGATGTCTTATAGTTTTTGAAGCCAAGATGAAGTATTTCAAATTGATATTGAACCAAGTGCTGCAGAATATCTTCATATGTTCAACATATTTATTCTACTTCTATATTATACAGTTGCTTCCAAAAGCGTTACCAAAACCATCCAGATTCCTGAGAACTGATACAATTTTGAAGTAAAGAAAGATTTGAGTTTTACTTTCATAAGGACTACAGCTACAAACTTTGCTTCTTCAAGTACCATCTTTCACTTTTCAATTGCATGTTGTTTTTCCATTAAAGCAATTTTGTTGAAAGTTGCCTGAGAAAAAAAACAAAAGTTCATTTTGGGGTCAAAGTGAACATTGATTTGCGATCAAATCAAACTTTGAATTGAACTTTGATTTGGGTTCATTCAAAGTTATACATGGCTAGAAAACATCAGCACAAATAAAAGTACTTATTGTAGATCACAAAGAGCAGGGGTTCAAATCATTGAAACAACTGATGCACAATGCTACAGCTGATGTTGCAAAGATGTCATTTAGTAAATGTAGAAAAGTTGAAAGACAGTTACAAGATACTATGGAGACATCCACAGTCTTTTGTACTGACAGATTTGAATATGCTGGTGGCCACAGCACATGTATCTGTTGGCACAGTCAACATTAGTTTATTAATAAAAATATTAAACTATTTATTAACTAAACAGAACAGTGACTTGTCTAAAGTCAACACAAATGAATTTAAGGAACCAACTGCCATTCACTGTAACACCAATCATTTGAGTTATAAGCAATGGCAGAAATATGTTAGATTTAAGAAATAAAACATGTTATACAAGCTGAATAAATTCTATATTAAATATTATTTATTAGATAACTGTGAAAAAATATTAAGTTTATTTCATTCACAGCAAAATTAAAGAATAGGAATTAAATGATGAAACTTTGTCTTTCACATTTGAACAATTCTTTTGCTAAGAAATTGGTTTTTGATCAATATTGAGGCATTAGAAATGAGGCACAAAAGTTTTATTTTGAGGCAAAGAATTGGGCATTTAAAATGATGTTCTATTCTTGGAAATAAATAATAAGATTCAAAACTAAATTATACTCTATTGTGCCAATTCCACTAGTTCAGGTGAATCTGCCTCTGCAGGATATAACAGAATGTTCTCTCACAAAGTAACACACCAAATTCAAAGGAGACAAAATGTCACAAAAATACACAAATTTAATGGATATGCTCCAAAATTCAAGGATTCCATCTGAGAAATGGTTTTAAAATGATTTATTGCCCTTCCAAATTGAAATGAAAAAATTGCAACATTTTCATTTTTCCTGTTCGAAATATTGCAATGATGGAACTTGGACCTACACAACTCTCCCTACAACTACCAGCTTCAAATAATGTTAAAGAGACTCTCCACATAGTCAAATTGAATCCTATTATTAAAAATTACATTGGCCAACAGGTACAATCAGCAAGTAATGAACTACCTGACATTATCAATATTTCATGCCAGACCTTTCAGGACTTCCAGACATTGATTTGGAGTATATTTTGGACATATTTAAAGCCTGCTGCCATTTTTACAGCTGATATATACGCTATTAGTGACTCTCTACCAGATATTGACAGAATTGACAAGTGCATCGCTTTCAAGGGAAGCAATCAAATTATGAAATTTAGCAATTTGAGTTTGACGTCACGGCAAACTCTTGCTACATCATTTGTGCCAATTTTTGTTGCAGTTTATAAATATTCTGTATCAATATCATCAAGAGCTTGTTGGGTGAATTTTGAACAAACTGTTTTGCAACCAGCCCAAAGAGACCAATCTGGGGCCACAGCAAACAAAATTGTAGAAGAAATTATGGATTAGCTTCAGGAGGTGCAATCAAATTGGTTCTCCAGTGCAGACACAAACTAGAGAATTTGGGCTGCTTTCGTAGTGTCAAAACCAATTCCAGAACATAATGCTTCAATTCATGGAGATTCCCCCTTGCATTTAATTCACCTCTTCAATTTAATTTCCTCACAAGAATTGACCCAACTAGCAAGTATCAACACTGAAATGTGTGTTGCACAGAATATTCTTCAAGATATTACTTCTAAATTTGCACTTCTCAAGCAGGATGCTCAGAATCTTTTTGCAAATCTTTCCACACATATTTAATCATTAGAAGCAACAGTTTGCACATATTCAAATATTGTATCAGATATACATCATGCTGCACCAAACAGTACATTAGGCTAGTTTTTTCAATCACAAATGCAGCTGCAAGATGACATTGATTATCAAGAATAAAAAAATCTACTTTATTTGTTTCATTTACTCATTATTATTAGCATAGAATCCCAGAAACTCCAGTTCTAGAGTGCCAAAAATTTTGCATCCAGCATAACACAATTGTCAAAAATCAATTTGAAATTGTAGTGCATAATGTTGGTCACAAAAATAAAAAGATTTTCATTCTTTCCCTCTTTGTAATTCTTTCTGAACTTTCTTTTTACCATCCCAAAGAAATATTCAATTGGATTAAAGAATGGGCAGTATGCTGGAAGAAAAATTGTGATTATTCCAAAAGATCAAAGAGTGTTAACAAGAAACTGATCTGTGTGAATTTTGGCACCATCCATTATCCAAACAGAACATTTTCTAGGATACTGCTGAACTCTTGTGTTGTACTGTATCAATTTTTTGCAAGAGCAAAAAATAAATCCTGGGAAAAGTTTTGTCTGTTTCAAAGTAATCAACAACTCTGTCAACAGATATGAAAGACAGATATGAAACTCTGAGTTTTTGAATAAATTTGCCACAGTAGACTAGTTTCTCTCCACATAATGAATAACCTCAATTTTGCAGCATTCTGTGATTGTCAAAAGAGACTTCATCAAGAAAAAGGAGATTTGATTTACACCAGTTGATTGAGTTCAGCTGACATCTTCAATTTTTATCTATAATATATGCCTTTCCAGAATCTTGTAAGTGTATCCAGCATCATGAATGATCTGCCATACAGTTGATGTTTGTATGGATGTGGCAAACTGTTTAATAAATTTGTCATGGCATTCTTCCAAGAAAGCAGTGGGCCTGATACAGTAAAATTGAGTGATCCATGCGCAATGCTCTGCATTGAAAAGTCTCTGTTGTTTCCAAATTTTTTGAGTAATGTTATCTCCACTTCTGTATTGAAAGAAAGAAGTAGCCATATAGACAATGAATTCTAGTTCCTTTGTCTGCATGTGTGTGGTAAACTGTGTGGTGAAGCATTTGCAACATTTGGTGCAATTTTTCTGTTACAACAAAACATTTTGTCATGCCATTTTCTTTTTAGAAATATAGTTGCAATAAAACATAAATCAATATCTGCTTCAGATTATCAAGGAATCAAGTCTAATTGTTCAAATTTATATGATTTATTAAAGGGTTACAATAACAAAGATGTCAAGCCAGCAATTAAAGCTACCAAAAAATTTAATTCTTTCTTCCCTTTTTTCAACCATCAAAATTGGTGCTCCTGCTCCTTCTCATCCATTTTCTCACCACTAAAACGCTTCGTCAATATAGACTTTTTTGGATTAAAAACCAGTGAATGTTGCAGAAATCAGCTACTTCAGTGAACTTCGTGGAGCCATCAAGACAGAATTCCCAAAGGCACTTGCTGACATTGACGCATCCCAGATTCAACTCTACTCCAACAAAAAGCATGTCACTGACATTGAAGATATCCCAAAGACTTGCTACGAGAAGCTGAGAGACGGGGGTTCTGCTCTTACTGTTCACATCCCTCCTCCAGTCAAGAAAGTTGTGAGAGTTTTTATTCCAGAGGAGGTGAGAGTTTGGGCATCCAGGGATGAAAAAGACTGGGATAAAAAATTGGCTTTGAATTATGTTGAGGTGTATAGTGTTACTGATAGACATACAACGGTGGGTTTTGATGGACTTGTTAGTGACATTATTGATGAGTTGAAAATAAGGAAGGTATATCTGCAAAACTATCTTGCCTGCAAATCTGAGTTTGATATTCTGTTCTGAAAATTTACCTTGGGTGATCCAAAAATTACTCATTGATTTCGTCTTAAGCTATTTGTATCATTGTGGATGATGGAAGATTTCTTGTTGCATGTTCTTTTGCCATTCACACAACTCTCAAGTTTAGAAAAAAGATTGAATTTTGGGTCAAGAAGTGTAGCATGATGCTTTTGCCCAATATGTTTGAGGCTTGGTGTCAAAAGCTGAAAATCCAGCTTTAATACAAGTTGAACCCCCATACCAAACTTTGTGGCAAATGTCAAAGTAGAAATTAAATGGGTGTGTTGGTCTAGGACAAAAATTGAGCATTTAAATAAAAGAGAGATATAAAATAAGAGACTTATCTATCTTATCAAACAATGCTTCATACACAGGGATCACATGAGATGATGTGATGTACAACTTCCCAACTGAAGTTTAACTGCCCATTTTACAGGTCCAAGGAATTTGACAATCAACTCAAGCTCATCCCAATCCTTTCTTGTCAGAAAGTAATCCAGGTACAGACTATTCTTAACCACAACATAGTCAATTGCAGATTTCAAATACAGAGCATGCTCAACCATATCAAATGTTGAATACCATCAAGTTTGAACATCCAGAATTGGCTTAAGAAAATCAATAGGCTTTTCAACCACAGAGTATGCATCCTGCAACTTTTCAATGCATTGGGGTGAACTTTACACAGCAACAATAAAATCATGTAACTTGGTAAGGCAGCCATTAGTAAGGCAAAGATGTTCCAAAAAAGCTATGATAATTTATTTAGAACACCTTGAACTGCAAGATCAACAACATGAGCCTAGCAATGGATGTGAAAATCTTCTAAATACTCATTCCTGTTTACATGATCACAGTCTACCAATAGCCTATCAATTAGCTCTGTAACCATAGTATCATTGTTATTTGCATTATCAGAGATGACAGTAAAGACTTTATTCCAAATTCCAAAACTTTTCAAGACTTCAGTAACTTTTTTGGCAAGATAAATACCAGTGTGACTTCCGGCAATTTTTTTGGGGTAATGTCTTTGTAGTTTGATGATAGGAGGTTGTGGTCAATTTTGACAGATTGATTGTTTGTGGACAGCAACTGAAACTTGATGACATGCTGAGGGCTGATCTGAGTAGTGGATTGAGGACTGTTTCAAGCATCTGATTGTGTGCCGATTTGTGTCACAGATAGTGCTGATGCAGTTGCACACCTTCCTTGGGAAGAAGCTTCAGCCATTTTTTGGATTTTTTGAAATGAAAAAAGGAAAAAAAAAAAAGAAGAAAAAAAACATGTATCAGCCAGGTTTGGCCATTTTTATACCTGGCCAGATCACAAGACTGGGTTTATCTGGTTAGATACCATGTCCAGGTTGAAAATCCCCACCCTAATGGGAGCCAATGAACTTCAATTCACAATTGTGTTGACACCAATTACATTGTTCCTTCTGTTGTTTTTAATGGGAGTAACAAAGTGCCTAAGCCCAGAATTCTTGCAATATCCCTTGTCTGCAGCAATCCCATGTTCAAGAACTGGTACTAAAAATTCATGTGCCATCACAATGTCAGGATTGGAACAGCAAGGTCTTGATGGAGAAACAAAAACAATTTTTGATGTTCTAAATGCAGTTACCACTTGGTATCAAAAGCCAGCATGTTTGAATTTGTGACTAAAATCAGATCTATTTAATCAAATCAAAGGAGAAGAAATAACAAACTAGGTTGTGTTTCATATTTTGTGGCAAATCAAAATGAAATTTTTTAAAGCCATAATTTCCAAAATGAAAAAAAAGACCAATTTTCTAAGGCTAATAACTTATGATCCAGATTAGCTGCACCATTGATTCTTTTTCTGTAGTCATTCTAAAAGCATACTATTTATTTTTGTTCATAACTCAAGAAAAATTAATTAAAAAAAAAAAGAGGATGGGTGTAAAGAGACTGTGCTCTTGGTGACCTGGATATGGGTAAGATGAAATGAAATTCAAAATTTATTGAGTTATTAGAGTTGATCTGTGTTTCCTGTTTTCAACAAATCACAAAATGGGTTGGGACCATCATAAAAAATTTTGCAAATTAGATCAAAATGGGACCAAAATCAAAGAAGTCAGCACTGGAATGGACCATTGATGCACAAAATGCACCCAAAACAGCATATGATTTATGGAAACAGGCCTATCCAAATCAAACAGATCCAATTCTGACTGTTATTTGTGACTATGATGGATCAGGTGTCTTAGATCAGTAACAAGCAACTGCAATTACCAAACACATCAAACAACTTGGTTGGTCACTATTTTTATTATTCCTTTATTTTAAGAATAATCAGCTAAAAAATTTGAGAATGCTCCTCCTGTTGAGCATGTTCTTGATTTGAACTCATCTCTGACAAAATATTTGGTGAATTGTTTGCTTTTACATAGTTATGTTGAGTCAAGAGATTTCCATGAGTTCATGGAAGAAATTCAGCCAAAGTACCAAGTCAAAAGTGCACAGACTATGAGACATTGCATTTTGTACATATGTAATTTTATGTTACCAAATGCATTTATAGTAATTGGGATGGCAGCACTAGTTAAAACAACAGAATGTTCAGTATTACAGCATCAATAATTGTTAAAAAATTAAGTCATAAATACCAGTAGTATTTTTAAGGATTATAAAGTTTAAAACTTGTTTGCAGTGGTTGAAGATATGATTATCACAAATTGCCAAGTTTTTTTTGGAAGTCTTTTTAGACTCAATATTTTCTCTCAATTGATGGAGTAAAAAATTGGGTAATTTTGTTGGGCAAAAATACTTTTCAGTTCAGTGAAATGACTATATGGCAAACAGATGATTTGGCAACAACTCTGATAGTGGCTTTTTGGCAGTTCAGCAGATTATAAAGGTGGTAGTAGGCATCTTATTGGATTTTAGGGAAAGTTGCGAGCATCAGTGATATGTATAAGAGGATTTGAGTACGTGAAGGCATTCTATGAAAAGCAAAAAGTGAGCAAGAAGGGATAAAAAGACAAACAAAGACAAAAATACCAGTGCCGTAAAAATCGGCGCTCCAGTTCTTTCGCCTTCATCCGAAATTCCATTTTTCTCTGCAGATACTTTTTTTTCATTTTCTTATTCATTCAACACTTTAAATACATGTATTTCAAATAAGGAAGGGTACTTACTTTTTTTTCATTTTCCCATCTAAACTGTCTATATTAAAAAAATCAACGTGAGCGCCAACGCTCCGTGTCAGAGTTTGTGAAAATCCGGCTTTGATTCCAATTGGAGTAGAGTAAAATCAGTTAAATCAAAGCAACATAAACAGATTAAACCATACCTCATTTTCTCCAGTGGTCTTCCGCCTTTTCTTTTTCAGTGGCTGCTGACTCTGCTTTTTTACAAAATCGTCATCTGACTTTAGATTGCTGCTAAGAGGAACCAAGGAAGCCCGCTTTGTAATATCGGATAGGGGCAGAGATGAACATGAAGACGATGAGGATGATGATGCCATGTCTGTGGATATCATTCAAATTAATAAAAAAGAAAAATATAAAATCAAAACATACGGTCTGGATTCGCCTTCTTCAGATGGATAGCTGACGGGTACGTGAGTGCTGCTGTTTGGGTGAAGTAGTTTGTGAGCTTGTTCGTTTGCTAGATCTTTTCAGCACGAAAAATCCAACTTTTTGGACTTTTCACTGACCACACACACCCTCAATTCAACACAACATTTTGAGCGCGAATACTCCCACTAAAATCCATCACAACACCCCACTGAAATTCAGTGAGAATAAACCACACCATTCAAAGTTGAGTTGATTCATCACAAAAATGAATTTTTTTAGCACACCCACTTAAATCAAACACGATACACGTCACTATAATTGAGTGAACTACCCCACACCATTCAAAGTTGAGTAGATTCGTCACTAGCGGCAGTACAATCTCAGTCAATTCAAAATTTTATTAGAGAAGCTCCACAGTGTGCATGGGCTGTACAGCAGGGGGTGTCAGTGAGGATTTTCAAATCATCTCAGAGTAAATCAAAATATCACTAATAAAACAGATTTTCTTTCAGGTTTTTCCTTCCACACCAAATGTGTGTTCTGTGGGATGGTATTGGGATGCATAATGCTAGTTGCCTAAAAGGTTAAATAGATATAGAATAGAATGTAACAGAATATTATTGTCATTGGTATTATTTAGTTTTCTGTAACTTATTAAAATTTCTTTGTGGTAAACCTTACAAACATATTTCTGAAATTTTGCAATATTTCTTTGCAGTGAATCTCTTCTATTATCTAAACGATGACTAGTTGCTACCATGTGAATGTACACTGCCATGAGACAAGTCACTGTATCTAATCAAATCCAGGTTGCAGTTCGCTGCGCCAACCCCTACTTACCTATCCTACGTCGTGTCCACTTCCTGCTCTCCCATTTCATTTTTTCAACAAAGTTATTTTATAGATGCTTTTATTACTTATCACTTCACTATTCAATCCAGAATCTCTTGGATCTGCGGATGTAGAGAATGAATGGTATTGTTGTTTTCATCCAAAGAATAAATACCTTTTCTTGGTCCTTTTTCGCGTTCTCGACGTCTGCGGCCATCATCTGCACGACCATGTCCAGAACTGGCGGAGGCACAGTTTCCTGGAATGCCATGAGGAGTTTGACGGGATCGGGGTAGACCTGAAGGGCCTTGAAGAGGCAGGTGGCGGCGGCCTTGAAGTGCGCAGGGCCTGATAAACAAGGTTAACGGGTAAAGGGCAATGGTTAACGGCCAATGATGAATCGTCTCTTGCCTTGGTTCAGAAACTGCTCGCCCAATTGCAGCTGCCTAGTCAGGTAGCGCTGCTTTTCTTCTTCGGTGGTCGGCGGCGGCGCGTCGTCGTCGAGGCCCAGCGCCGCCATTGCAGCGCGCACCGCCGCGTCCTCTGCCTGCGCTGCCTTTGCCTGCTCTGCCAGTGCCATTGATGCAGCCACCGCTCGGTTCGCTTCTAATGTCGAAATTGCATCAGTGCCGATCAGCCAATCACATTCATTGATCGATCGATCCACCATCTATTCTACCATCTATCTAACTAATTTGTCCCGTTCCTTCGCGCATCCATTTGTTCGTGTATTCGAGTCCATCGAATGTCCTTCGAATGCCCCTTCCGTTCGTCAGTCACCCAAACACCATAACGCACAATCAAAAAGAAGAAAAAAAAAGAAGTATAGGAACTCACTCAGCTTCCGTCGAAATGCCGGATCTCGTTGTCGGCGTTGGTCAAAGTATACTGCGTATCCCACAACTGCTGCACCGACTCCAAGAAGTACCTGTGCGGTGGTTACCATTATTTTCTTTCAAAAAGAAAAAAGAAAACTGAAAAGAAAAAACTGAATCATCTACTTGCAATTTAAAAAAAAATAATAATAATAAGAAAAATATTTGTCAATTTTATTTATTTGATACCACATTCATTTTTTGTTCTAGAAAAATGTCGTCAAATTCAATTTTCTAACAACCGAAGGTGCAAAATATATATATTTCTACACAATGTAAGCAAACACGGCCACAGAATAATTTTGTAATCGAAAATGCAGGCACGTATCCGATGAGAAACGTTGAGCAACTCACGGATAATTAAAATAAGAAATATTCCAACATGCCAGCAAGATTTGATTAGGGGGTGTCGGTAATTGATTTGAGGGTTACAGCCATTTAAAATCAAAACAATTGCATTCTTTATTTGCTTCTTTTTTCTTTTTTCGCTCTGTTTTTTCAATCGCCCTATTTTTTCGATGAAGATTGTCTCAAGCTTGAACACAAAGCACACCAGTCGATGTTGTGTTTTGGCCATTTTCAAGATAGTATTCACAGCCAAAGTCTAAATAGCCATAGTCTGGCCAACAATAGTAATCAATATCGGTTGCTGGGTTGAATACATTATGGTACGGGAAGGAAAGATTGTAAATTCCCAGGATACTAATTATCAAAATAGTAATCGCCGACGAGGAATCAAATGCCGTTCCAACAACGTACATATACTTTTGGTACCACTCTCTGTGGTGGCCAAAAATATAGACTTGACCTACATACGCAATTACAAACTGAGTGACAATAGTGACTTGGTACCCTCCTGCCCCATAAATTGAATATATCAATGGGAAGTTAATATAGTGCCAATATTTGCTCTTGACAAGGAATTTGTTTCCCAACCAGGGAATAAGAGGAGAAATTGCTCCAACCAGAAAACACCATAGCATCTTTTCGTAAATGGAGCCGACACCAAAAAATCGTTGTGGTCCAATAGCACCCCAAATACCTCCAGCATTATAGAAAGTCAAGTATCCAAGGTATTGCCATTGGTCGGTTCCCAGTAAGTTTCCAGCATTGTACATTAAGTAGTACGCAACAACAACAGAAACAATTGCATTAATAAAAGTTCCAATAAACTGGACTGAAACCATGGCATATGGCGCAATGTGAAGATATTGACCAAGTTTCAAGTCGGAAACAAGGTAAAGAGCTTGAATCAAATTGTTAGTACCCCATGACTTGAAGGCCATGACCGCAAGTGTTTGTCCAGGCAGCATCAAGCCAATCAAAAACTCTGTGAGAACATTAAGATACAACGGAAACCCGGCGACTGCTTGAATGATTCCCATTGGCAAAATGAAAATTGCGACCAGGAAAAGATTGAAGAAAATACCCCACCAAGGCATGTTAAAAGGTGTCCACACAGATACAGCAATAGCCAGAATAGTCGTGACTCCAAGAAAAGCAAGGTATACCCAGTCGAGACTATCAGGGTATGCTTCCATCAACTTTACATGGACATCCTGGGCATCAACTTCATCGCGGACTTGTCTGAAAGCGTTCAAGGTCTGACGGTAAATATCTTTGCCATACCAGATAGAAACGTGGGAAATCGCGGCAGTGATTGTGAGAAAAGAAGTTCCGTAAGTAACCGCAAAAAATGTAGTCAAGTGAATCGGGGCAACATCATTGTAAGCCGTCAAGTTTAAGTTGTAGTTGTCAGAGGCGTTGTAGAAAAACGACGGAACAACGCGCTTTCCCAAACCATGTGTAGTCGAGTTGGGATTTCCGTTAAATAAGCGAACTGAGTTTAAAAGTGGATTGACACCGTCGTAAGTGATATCATTCTTCAATCCCCACTCTGTCAAAACATGCTTAATTTTTTGCATTTTGAAAAGTAGAGACAATTGTTACCATCGTTGGCCCACAAAACTGGAACAATAATCCACTGAATAAACGCAGTTCCGAAGAGATTAACACACGTAGCCCAAAATGGGTAGGTGACATACGTCGAAGCTGAAAAAAGTTTTGAAAGTGTCACTTTGAGTGATTGATTGAAAACTTACTGACGTATGCCCAATCAAAGGTTGTTGCCAAAACTCCAACTCCGATATTAGCTGAAGATGCAACAGCATTAAATGATGTCATGACTCCAGCCTTATTTGGGACACCATTTGAATTAACTCCAACACCTGAAAACAAACATAATGTGGAAACTGATGTCAAAACCGGCATGAAATACTCCGGAATCCATGTGTACACAAACATAATTGCAAACGCAATCCAAAAAGCAGTGAATCGAGATGTTTTGTAACGATTTCCTGAAATCTCTCCAGTCTCGACTTTATGAAAGGACGTCAATAATGCAAGAAGACCCAAGTTTCCAGGTCACCACATTGCCGTGGGTTTGACCAAAAAGCGACGAACCAGACCAGAAATTCCATAACCAAGGAATTGCGTTACGAGACAAAAGGCAATCGAGTGGAAGATGGTAATTTCGGAATTGTTCATCATGGCAGGGAAAACTTGAGCAACAATATTGTCGCTGGATTTTTTTGAATACTATAAGCCAAAAAAAAAATACAGCGACTTACATTCCATATGGAATACCGGTTCCAGTTGAAGCAAAAACATAAATCAGTGCGTGTTCTTTGACGTTGAAAGGACCCGGGTTGATAATGCTTCCTTTTGGAAGCAACGCCGCCCAAACCAAACCAATAGGATACGATAAAATCAATGCCACATTGGCCCCAATACCAAATGAGTTGGTGCGAAAAGACAACAGCGTATTGACAATCGACAGGAAAAAACACCAGAAAAATCCAATTGTAAATGCACGCACAGTAAATGTCGGTGTTGATGGATCATCGGTCTGTGGAACAATGAAATCACTGCAAACAAACGTTACCAGAGAATCGGCCATTCCTGAGTAATAACAGCTTAATCAAAGTACTCACAGACGTTCCTTTACATTATTGATGTCTTGAACTTCTGTATCCTCCGAGAGCTCAAGGTCGCGTGCAACTGTGGCCTTCGTCTCCTTTTCTTCTACACTCATTTAATTTTAATTTTAATTTTTTTGTCTCCCAGTTTTTATTGTCTTTTTTGGCTTGCTGGGCTTGCAAGTAATTTTCAATTGTGCTACTGGATTGAAATCACATCAAAAGAAACTGCCAGAGTATGTTTTTGTGTATTAGCTATACATTAATGGTCATACGTCCATGAAGCATCATGGCAGTAAAATGCGGCAATTATTTTGCATCGAATATTGCGCCACATTTCTGTAATTGAACTGAATAACGCAGAACATGATTATTCACATAACTCGCAGAAAAAAATAAGTAATGCCAAACAAGCTAAAGAGTAAATATCGATGATTATAATAAAGTTGTGATTTTGCTGACCACTCAAATTTTTGATTCCAATAACAATTTTTGATAGAGGCGTCAATTTTTGATACTGAGATCAAAAAGATAGTGATGAATATGACGTAATTTCGCTTTGAAATGTGCAATGGACTATTTTTTAGATATCGATAGGATAAGAGTTTCAATTCATTTGTTTTCTCATACCTCATATTTTGAATTTTTGTTTTTTGATAAGCAATTTTAACTTTATTGAAAATCATTCAAAATACGAAAATCAATTTCAAGAAAAACCCTCTCATATCACAGCAAAAAAATCTTCAGTACAAATTCAAATACAAAACTCGAACAAATATTATTCAAAAAGGAAAACTGTAATTAAAATAGCAATGATTCTTCAAGATATTTTCAAATGCAAATAACATATTCTGGGCATCAAATAATCTAGTATAAGTGGCTGTGGTAGCAACAGCAATAATTTGTTGTCATGTATCCTAATAATAACAGCAGAAGTAGTAATTGTAGTTGTAGTTTTTGTAGTCAGTTTCGTGTGTCGCAGGACGTAGGAAGAATGAATTTAGGAGACCGCTAAGATGACAACAAAGACAGTAAAAGAGAGTACAACAAGGAAGCCGAGTAAAGTGGTGGTAATGCAGTTTGGTACTTCATTTTTATGTGATAATTTGTTAAACTCTGTGAAGAAGATACAGTGAAAGAAATGAATAAAAATTAGAGATCTAAGAGGCGCAACTGGCTCGTGATATTTGAAGAACGAGTCATTTCCACAGGTGTGTGTGCTTGAAGTGTGGCCAGCAAGGCGGAAAGTAATAACAATAGCTCACCGCAGCAACAATAAAATAAATATAAAAATATAAAAATAAAAGCTATAAAAATTGCCATATTTTTTTTTGTCTGTAAAAAAAAGAGTTTGTAAAAGCTCATTTTGTAACAAAAGTCAAGCAGTTGCTTCATAAGTAATAGAAATTGTAGTTTTTGAAAATTTCAGACTATTGTTCAGTTGTATAGAACGTCCATAACACATCCCTTTTTATAATAAAGTAAAGAAAAGTAATAATGAATAATGATGAGTAAAATTAAAGTTGAGGGCTTTTAAATAACATTCTAGTAATTTCCATAGTCTCCTAACTTTGCAAAAATTTTACAAAAATGTCAACCCATGTCAATAATGATAGCATATGAAATTCCCTATGGAAAAGACAGCTTCACAGAACCCAAACAAACAAACTTCAATGTTTCTTCCACCTATCAGTGATTAGCAGAGTTGAGTGATTTTTAGAGATTTTTTGGAGAAAGAAATGACTGAATGGGATCCAGATTTCTGAGGTAATACTCTGAATCAATGTCAAAAAATGCTCCAGTTTTTACCCTTCAAAATCTAAATAACTTCAAATGTGTCCTTCAATTAAATTAGAATGAAAAAAAGAAACCTGTGTTTATTGTGCAAAAATCAAGAGATGGGTGATATAAATATTCATTTTTAATTCATAAAAAAAAAAACAACAAACAATTTGGTAAAAAAAAAACCTAGATCTGTTTTGGACAAAAGTTCTACCGTTCAGTTTGGTGTACACAGATTTTTTGATAAAAAACTTGGTGATTTGGATTTGACAGTGTTGATGAAGATTTCTTAGATTCAACAGCTGGTTATTAAGCCCCATTTTTCGAAATTTTCATAGCACAAATCAGATTGCAAAAACTCCTGGAGTTGACATTAATTGTCTACCAAATTTGGCTCCATTTGGCCACTTGAATTACTGCATTTTAAGATCAAAATCCATATCTAGTTCAACATGTGCCACAACAGTGCCACCTGCTAAAGTTCAAGGTCTTCAACAGTTTCAACAGTGATCATCATCTTGCTCCACTATTTTCAATCTTTCTTTATGCTTTCATAAGTATGACTTTATCATTGCAAAACATTGCTCAGTTTGCTCAGCTTTTGTTTTGATTTGAAAATGAACCATAATCCAAACAGATCTGACTGGGTTCATGTCAGGAGAATAGCAAGGAATCAACAACTCCAATTGCTTAAGATGTTTTTCTAATGTGTGGATCTTTGTGCATTGAGCAATTATCCAAAACCAAAATGCTATGTGGTTGTGGAAATGCATTCATCAGAAACTGGTTTTTAACATAACAATAGAGAGATTTTGCAAACAAAAATTGTTTGCAAAAATTTACTGTGAGATGATTTGAAATTCCTCACTGACAAAAGTTGTGAAACAAATTCTCCGTGAGAAATTGTCACAAGGAAAACTTTGAAATTCAACAACAGCTCAAGAAAGAACTTGGATATCACCTGAAATGTCAAGCAGCAGTGCTCCAATTGACTATACAACTGATGCAGATGATTAAATATTGGTATTTGTGTCTTCATCTCTTCTTTATGATATTTCATCTTTATTATTTTGCTTACCTCATCTTTACTTATCTATTTCTTATATTTGATCTCATATCTTATTTTTCTCTTTTTACCTCCTATGATGGACTTTGGGTTTTTGGGAAGTCCTGGCTTCTGATATCAGGAAGATCTTTTATCTCCTATCTGGAAAAATTAGGGTTATGGAGATCGGAATTGGAAGCCAAGAATTGCACCATAGATAGGACAACAAAAGGATATATAAAGGGCAGGGAATCTGGAATTTCTTTTCTTTAGTTTTGTTGTTATTATCTTGTGTTTGCACTGTCTTGTTGACAGTATTGCTCTCAAATATATTAGGATCTATTTGAGCTACTTTAACAACAGATTCATCTAAAATGTTCAAACGTAAGCCAGCATTTTGCTTCAAGTATGCATGACATCCATTTACTGAAGGAAATCATCATAACGCAACCATTTAATATACCATATGGCCAGGCGAAAGCCTGATGGGATGAAGTTTCTGTACATTTACACACTATATTTGGGGAAGAACTGTCTCTGATGCAAACTGTTGCAGACAATTCAATGACCTGATGTCTTTCTTTCTTTAAGAACAAAACTTTGGAAAGTCTTTGTGCATCTGGAACTGAAGGAGAATATGGTGAAAAAGAGCAACTACTACAAAACATTGCTGATTTGGTACAGTAAAACTGTTTTCTATTTTTATTGTGCATAGTAACAATAAATAGAGCAATGAAGTTTTGAATGAAAAGCAACAGCAAAAGGATGCAAAGGTCAATGACCAAACCATACATGAATCAAATGCTGAACTAATTCAAAAACTGGCTCTTCAAGGTGCTGAAAAATGGAAGTCAAAGAACACAATTACGAAACACAATCAAACCACTGATTCTGATTCTGATACCCATCAAACACTACACAAAAGAAGCAAAAAAAGTCCAGCAAAAAGTGAAACATCTAATGTGACTTCTTCAACTTCAGCAATGGCAACTATCATTGATTTGAAGAATAGATGGAAAAACAACACAAACAAGAACTGGATTTCAAGGAACTAAAGCTGGAATTTGAGAAAGAGAAGTTTTTGTTGGAGAAACAAAAGCAGGTGCTGCAGATGGAAAAAAATAAGAGTGTTGGATCCTGTGCCTGCAGATGCTGTTCAAATTGTTTACATGGGGCTTGTGATAATTTTAGTAAAAACTTGATTATTATTCCAAAAATAGAACACTAAATAAAACCCCATTCTTGTGCCTCATGTAAACTATTCTATATTAATTTAATT
>JADGJH010000524.1:0-17358 GCA_027596945.1 Physocladia obscura
TGAAAGGACCCCAAAA
This sequence comes from Physocladia obscura, assembly GCA_027596945.1. Classification (NCBI taxonomy): domain Eukaryota; kingdom Fungi; phylum Chytridiomycota; class Chytridiomycetes; order Chytridiales; family Chytriomycetaceae; genus Physocladia; species Physocladia obscura. The sequence continues at coordinate 17 of JADGJH010000524.1, forward strand.
AGTGTGTAATCACTAATCAAGTGAAATCATGGGGAATTTGAAATGGACTGATTAGGCATGAAAAAGGCTATAAGAAGGCTGTTGGATTTTGACTTTTGAAAACATTCTAAAATAAAAAAAACTCTCTACCCAAAACTACTATCAAGCTTAAGGCTCACAACAATACTAAGCCTTACAACTCAAAAACCAACATAGTTGTTTCAGAAGCAGCTTTGGCTTGTTTGTATGTCTTGAGATAAGACTTATAGTGTCTTTTGCCTTGTTTGGAGGTCCAAACAGCACTTGTTTATTTATTCACATGTTCTGCAAGAAACAAAAGAAACTAGACAACTTCAAACTGATACATTTTGATCTAATTTGCAAAATTTTTTTTTGTGAAGGTCCCAACCCATTTTGTGATTTGTTGAAAACAGAAAAACAAATCAATTCTAATAACTCAATAAATTTTCTATTTCATTTCATCCTATCCATATTCAAGTTGCCAGAAGCACAGTCTCTTCACACCCATACTCATGTTGTTTTTTTTTAAATTAATTTTTCTTGAGTTATGAACAAAAATAAAAAGTATACTTTTTAGGATGGCTACAGAAAACATTTTTTCATATCAATGAGAAAACACAGTCAAAGTGAGTCAATGTTGTTCTGGAATTGGCTGCAGGACTTAAAATGGTAAGTTTTTAAATTAAATTTTTTTTTCAGTAATCCATAATAAATTGGTTTTGAACACTGGAAAGAAAACTGAGAATCAATGAATTCATTTTGTTATGTTGATGGTGTAGATTGCTGGATTTCAGAACAATATCCAATTGATAGATCTGATTTTAGTCACAAATTCAAACATGCTGGCATTCAATACCAAGCGGCAGCTGCATTTGGAACGTCAAAAATTGTTTTTGTTTCTGCATTAAGACCTTGCAGTTCTAATCTTAATATTGTGATGGCACGTGAATTTTTAGTACTGGTTCTTGAACATGGGGAAACTATTGCCACACACAAAGGATATCGCAAACATTCTGGGCTTGGAAACTTTGTTACTTTCATCAAAAACAGAAGGAAAAATTTAATTGGTTGACACAATTGTGAATTGAAGATCATGGGCTCCCATCATGAAACTATCAATAAGTGCCTAGTTGCACAATTTTTATTAACACTGTGGTTTGTGCAGTTAGGTACATTCCCCTATTTTTTTGACCAAGCCATTTTATATGTGGCTTGTATTTTTTAGTGTTTAGTGGGTGCAAGTTCCACACTATTCCACAGTAGCAACTCAATACTCTCTTCAATCTTCTGTAAATCTCACTATACTCAAATTTCATATCCTTTTTTGTTTTTGCAATCTGTTGCTCAAGGGAAAGTTTGGAGTATTTGCAGATGGATTTTGCTTAAACTTAATTAGATTTCAACAAGTGTGAAGAAGTAAATTTCCAATTTGTTGATTTTAAATCTAGATTATATTCACACACAGTGTTCACATTGGAATTTTATTATATTCTATTGGAAATTTTTTAGGATTGAATGCAATGAATGTATTTAACATTTTGAACAAAATATATGTGAAAGGTATGCACTGAACAGGTGACACACATAGGAAGAACTATTAGGTTCTCAGCTTTCCTTGAACCAGATTGGTTATCATCTACCTATAAAATTGCCAGTTGATTGTAAAATGTCGCTCATCCAAAATCTTCAAGCAAAGGCATTGTTCTGCTGAATCACATCCATGCCCATATAATGGTGCAGCAGTTTGTGGAAGTCAGTCAATAGTTGGTGTGATTGAGTTGCTAAAACAAACTAACACTGAATTCCCCACCTAGTCATATTGTTGTCTTGCAATCTGCCTGATATAAGATTGTTGTAGTAAAATTAGCAGTTAGGGTAAAACCCACATGCAACAATTGCAAGACTCTCAGAATACCGTCCTGACATTCCTATGAGAAAACAAGAGCTCATACATGCATGGAGACAGAGGGCCATTGAACCTTGTTGCCTCCATGTGAAAGAAATAAATATGTGACTGTTTCAATGTGTGGAAAGTTTTCATCCATTGAACTCAACTTCTCATTACTTTCATCTAAATCACAAGAAGAAAAATTGAACAAACACAAACAGCAACCCCAAAATAGCACCTGAAACAGTTGAATTCCCACCAGACTTTGTTGTTGTTGCCGTCGCAGATGTGCCCACTACTACAGTGGAATTTCCAAAGCCTCCTCCAAGAGTTGACAGATCAAGTCCAGGAACAAACGCACCAGCCCATTCAATTATGGACGAGAGTGCTGCGGCATCTGTCTTGAATGCAGAAAGAACAGTTGAGTTCCACGTGATGCGGTAGTCACGGTTGACTCCATCATCAACGCCTTTATCAGCATCCTCTGTTTGTTTTGTCAGATTCATTTTTGAAACAAAAACTAACCAAGAGGCTTCACAAATTCAAAGTTTATGAACATTTTCGCACGTGGATAAGTGGCAAACAATGTTGAGTTCAAATATGATCTCCAAAAACCCTGTTTGATGGCAAGCTGTCCTGCATTTCCAGGAAGTGGAATGTCAGACAACGTTTGTGATATTGCAACTTCCCTGCCAACTTAAACTTTTGTGACTATTTTCACTGGTTTTGGTTTGTTGGCACCTGTGAGAAAACTGATCAGGTGTCTACATCTTGGGGTAATCCAGTTCATGCAAAGCTAACTATCTGCTCCTGGATGCAATTATGAACTGAAAAAACTGTGTATCAGCTTGGTGAGGGATATTATTGTGCTTGCACAGTCATGTAAAAGCAGATCCTTCTTATTGGATGAACCTGTGGTATTATTTTCCTGGAGAATTAGTGGATTTGGTAGCCAGGTTTCTTAAGAAATTCTGGGACAATCTCTACTTGAAACACTCTGCCAACTAGCAAGTGTTGTCCATGACAATTGCCCTTATGGCATAATTATTATTCATAGGCTCAAATGCATCAGTGAATCCAGTTTGGAGCCTGTGTCAGATCAGCAATCAGATTTAAGGCAAATTGTTGCTGCCAATTGCTTCTTGACTGTTTTGCTTTCATGGATTGTTAAAATTCCATGACAAGTGGCAACAGTCTGAAATAATTCACTGCAAATATACTCAATCAATTAATTCTGTGTGTACAAAAAAAACACCATTGAAATAGAAAACTTATAAAAGATCTGGAGTTTAATTTCTAATTATAACTGAGACACCTTAACAACTGACAGAGGTCTTTTACAGTGATCAACATATTAACACACTGTGTAAAGATAATAAAGTACAAGAGAATCATCATATATGATATTTTTGTATGTGCTGAGTAATGTCAAAAGGCCTTAGGAAGGAGTTATCTGAACTACAAGTTATCAATTTTTAGATAATTTTGTAGTGCTGCTGTGGGTTTTACTATTTATAGTGCATTTACCACTGCTTTGGCATTTTTCCCTAAGAAAAATGACAAAAATCACATCAATAGGATGATATGACAGTTTTCTAAAGGTATTTCCAAATTGTTTATTTTCAATGGTACCTCTTTATTTTCATTTATCAATTCAACAAATTTGATGTAATTTCTTCAATTTCAAATGATCATGATGAAAAAGTCATTTGTCTTGCAAACAAGAAGAAGAAGAATTTGAATGAATTCAATCAGAAATGTTAAGTTTTTTATGCAAATAAAGATATTTATTATTACATGGTGACAACTGATGCAGACACCTACTGCCATTGTCTCATTCATCCAAAAGAACAATCCATGCATTGTAAAGCATCCTTTACAATGAAAAATCAACACTATATGTGTATATACATGATTTGAATTGTATTTTTGATAAACAAAGTAATGTATTGAGGCAAAATGAAAATTCATTATACTGCATTATTGATACTCTGTGAGTATGAATATGCATTGTTTTATTGTAATAATGGTAATGGATGATTAGTCAGCATTGCAGTAAAATAAAGTGTATTGTAGACAGCAAATTATAAATTTGAATGTATATTTATAGTATTTATTGTGTGAGTCAAGTTTAAGCTGCTGTGGTGGTACTCTGTGCAATTTGCAACAATGGGTTCAAAATATAGAAATATTTTATTACTCATTCACAATTGATGCTAGAAGATGCCAGAAGACCATAAATGGTTTTTTATTAATTATATACACTTGCAACAACATGTTGTATGTCTCACAAGTAATGGATTTTTTTGCTAAGCACTCTAACATCAAAAATTCATATGGAAAAAATAAAAAAATTGGTGTTATCAGTTTGTCTCTTATCTTATCTTTATTGAAGACACTGCTGGTGTCACTCAAAATGGAGAAAAGAGCACCAAAATACTGGAACATGAATAAACGCTGGTGGTTTTTTTTCTGGAAGATGTGCAAAAGAAACAAAATGGATTTTAAAAACAATCAATGAATAATTATATATAAAAGTCAAATTTATATTTAAATATTTTAAAATTTGTTTGTTTACTATTTGGTCTATGTGTTATTATGAACAATGTTTTTTAAATTATTAAGTTTATTGACGTGTCAGGTAAAAATAAAAGAAAACAGAAAAAAAGGCAGAAACAAAAAAAGATACAAAGAAACTTAGGTAAGATAAAGATAAACTGTGGGTTAAAGATTGTTTTCACTGAAGATGGCTGCAGGTGTTAAATACTTGTGTTAACCATGTAATAGCAAAGAATAATTTGTCCAGCTCAATTCAAGTGCCCCAATATAGACCCACAACAAGTTGAAAATCTTCAATTCATTTGTTGATTTTTTTGTGCTGTGTGCCCATAATTTGGGATTTGCATTGTTTGCATTTATTGCTGCTGTTGTTCCTTACATTTTCATGACAATTTGATTGGAGCACTTATAGCCTTGATCTGCAGCAATTTGTTAATTGACTGGTAACAACAGTAGAGTCTCCCAAATCATGAAAATGCTCAGGTTTGTCCCATGTGGTATACCAGGTAAAACAGAACAGACATACCCAAAGCAGTGACAATTTGATAGTGACACATGATATGGTGAAACTTGTGACTATATAGACTTTAATTGAAAGGTCTCAATTCCATCACTCAAATGTATTGCATCTTTTGAGTAGAAGTTTGTTTCAGAAGTTTGAAATTTTCCTAGGGCTACTCAATCACTTTGGTACACCTTCAAATGAAACAAGGCTCATAGTATGTGAACTATTCATAAGTTATTTGTGGCAAATGTAGGTTTTACAATATTACACATGTCCACAGCAAATTTGACTGAAAAACCAAAGTGGGCTATGAAGTGCTACTCCATTTTTGGAAGTTGGTGGTGTATGATTAGACTGAGCATTCAATGAATGAGGAGACACAAGATACCCATGACAGCAAATAAGTTGATGTTGCTGTCATTGGTGTTTGAAGATGATTGATTATTTTTTTTCTCACTGTTACAATTGTTATTGCAGATACATGCTTTTAATTCTGGAAACAACAAAAAACACATGCCAAAATGAACATAATCATTTTTGCAAATGAATGTTTGCATGGTCAAACACATACTACCAATGCAGTTTTTGAAGTTACTTTGTCAAATTTTGCAGATACTTCTGCAGAGATTTTTACTATTTTTTGTTCTTTAAAAATTGAGAAATAAAGAAATTAATCCTATAACTATTTTATTGTATATTTCATGGCTTGTTGTGTCACTTAAAAGTGCAAAACATCAAAAATTTAAACATACTCTTCTCTCCATTGGGCTCATCATTCCTTGACTGCAAAATTATTTAGGCTCATATTTCAATTGGAAATAAGTGATACTTATATGTTGTATATATGAAATTCTTTTTTTATTGATAGCCAAGCCCTTGAACCTTAGTGATAGTCTTGTTTTGATCTCCAAAACTAATTTGTAAGCCTCCTCCAAACTATTCCTTCCTCAGCACTCCTCCTCATTACAATCTATGCCACCATTGTATGTAATAAGGATTTTTCTGGCCTGATTCTTTTTTTTTCATTGTCCAAAATTTTTGCTAACACAAAATAAAACCCAATCACTCTTTTCAACCATTTTCCCTATCACACAAAGTAAAACAGTTTATATGTACACATAACTTCTGCTTAACGTTGGATATGGTAATTCTCCATTAATTATGCTTGGTGGTGGTTTTGGTAATAAAGAATCAAGTTCATCTTCCTTACAGCTTGAATTCATACCACCTTCAACACTCCCAAATTGCCATCATGAGCAAGTGTCCAAAAATACATGTTGATGCTCCCCCTTCTTCTACTCCTCAATGTTCTTCAGTCAGTTTGATGCTACACAGTTGAGCTGCTGTCAGTCAATCCCACCCAGTGAAACAAGTCAATTTGCACAATTTCACCTGCTACAGAGACAAAAATGGCAAAAATGACCAAGGTTTACCTGTCTGATTCTGGTGGTGAATCTAGTTGATTCTTTCTGATACTAATAATAAAGAAAAGAAAAGAGTTGGTTTAAGTAGTTTTTGAAGCAGAAAAAAAATGAAAAAAAAAGAATAGAAAGAAAAATGATTGGAAAGTGGTTGGAAATTTCTTGAATTGTTTTTGAGTTTTGAAAGTAATAGAAGGCTTGAGAAATTTATAGAAAATTCTTTGAGAAATTAGATTAGCAATCTAATTTTTATTACCTATAATTTATTTTATCCTTGTTGTATCATTTGTACATAATTTTTATATTCTTTCTATATCATTTATGTATCATTTGTATATCATTTTTGTATCAATTAAGTTTAAGTTTTTGAAGTTTGGAAGTTTGGAAATATTTATTATTATTCTTCTCATTTTGTTTTGTTTTGTGTATCTTCCATGCATTTGAATTGAGATGCAAAGCTTGCTGTATATCTGCAAGAAAAGGGATTGCCACACCAAGCACTACATGTGTAGGTAGCAAAGACTGCAAGGCACCAATCACTCTGGTTTGTTTTTGATATCATTCTGTATCTACCAATTTTTTTATCTTAGACTGTCAATGGGTTTCAATTATGGCTCGTTGTTTTGATTGGTCAGTGAAATGCTTGTCAAGTCTGCTTATGATTATTTACAAGAAGTAAATGATTCAAAGAAGATAATTTCAAGTATTCCCAGTTACTGTCCAAGACATTTTAGAGGGCATTTATCTAAGTATTGAGCTTTTTGGTGGAGGGACAGTGACTAAGTGAGGCCAGCAAGTGGTTGGCCTTGGCAGTGCTCCTATACAGTTCTGTGTTCTTGCAAATTGGACACAGGACGTAAGTGGCCAAAATCATGGGGAAACAACAGCACTGGCTGTGGGTTGTTAAAGAGAAAAAGAGAAAAATAAAAATTTATTCTTGACGGGTCTCCTTGCCTTATTGAACTGGTTTTAATAAATCAAAACTTTGCTTCAGTCAGGTTATATTAACAAAAAAAGGTTTTCTTTTTGCCTTTTTATGTTCAATTGATAAAAATGTTTTAATTGATTAACTTTTAAAATCTGAATGAGTTCTGTTCATTACATTAATGTGAATTGCACTTTGTTCAATAAAATAAGGAAAACATCACATTGAATTCACTATTTTTCAGGCTAATACTGTGTTTTATTGGAATCATTTTTCATTTACCTGAAGAAAATATTGAATACTATAAATATTTTACATTAAATAAAATTTGTTTGGTAAGTTTTTTAAAAACCTATGTTGACCATATGAATTCAAACATAAAATTCACTTTCAGAAGTTATGATTATTTTATGTGTGTATTGATCTTAGAATGTCAGTGGTGAAAAGAAAGGGCCAAATTCGATCTATTTTGACTAATTTGACACACTTAAAGTTTCACATTTTTTTAGGGTTTGCCAAAACTTTGCAAAAACAGCTCATAATCTTAAATTAACACAAAATTATACTTTCTAATAATGAAAATACTAATATTTAAAGTTAAAACCAAAGTGAAGTCACTATTCTTTGACTTTTTAACATTTGACAGTTTTTTTCCAACTCACTAGCAGCACCATCCAAAATTGCTATACAAAGCCAAAAAGTTGTCTAGTTTATTTTTGAAGAATTTATTACAAGATTTTGGGTTTGAGGTGTTTAATTTTGATGGCAAAAATAAAATTTGTTGACATTTTTGATTTTAGTACAGACAATTTTAAAAACCAATTAAAAACCCATTTTAAGCACTTGCATCTGCATTTCAGATAGTAACTTCACAATCCAGCATTTCAATTCAATGATATGAGTAATGCCAATTTGTTGATGGTGCATTGTGGCAGGTAACAACTTTTCAGATGCTCTGTATGCTTATGGAATGGTTTTTACATGTGTATTTGTATGTGCTGCATCCAAAAATACAACAGTGATATCTGATACAAGTGCAAGAGTGAATATGAATGATTGAAGGAATGTGAATAATAGTATATACATAAAAGTATTGGCTGAAGAGAATAAAGCTGCTGCAAAAACAAAATGGTCAATAAGTTTTTTAATGTGGCATAATAACTTGAGAACTTTGCCATTTGTGCTTACCATGGGGCAGTTTCCAATGGAATTCATTCCACAATACCTGAGAGTAACAACATTCAAAACTGCATTTTTGTTATATCACAAGAATTTTTGTTTTTTTAAATTTATTTATTTTTATATTTTATTATTATTATGATTATAATTTATTGAATTTTTATTTATTGAATTTTTTATTTATTTATTTAGAGAAAGCACTGGCCTGTCCTTTAATATTTCTTCCTCAAAGTTCTATTCCAACTTCTTAAGTATTTATTTTTTCAACCAATGTATTTGAAGCAAATCCTGAAACAAAAACACATGCCCTCTATTGCTGATTATAAGTCCCTCAAAGACTCTTTAAGTTGAAACATTAGAAAATGCAATATTTACGATAAAGTTTTGTATAGTCAATAAAAAAATAAAAGCTGTGTTTAACAATATTTGTAAAAACTTTCATGAGAGGTCAGTGATAGATAGCTTGTTTCAGTACAACTTTAAAAAAAAAACAACCACATCCTTTTCTTCACTGGCCTGAAACTTTAATTTTCTCCACTCTCAACTCCACTTTGCACACTTGCACATTGTTTTCACTGCTTAAAAATTTTTTGTTGCTGTCTGTGTATGAATGTCTTTGAGTTCTCCAACATCACCATTATTGCTAGAATTCACCTTTGCAGTGAATTTTTTCTAATTTGAAAATAGATAAGAAGTGACTTTGTACCTGCAGCTTTCTTGGTCAATTTATACTTTGCTGGATTGATGTAAAACTAAATTGAGTTGAACTTTGCCTCAAGTGCAATGAGATCTACTGTATTAAAATTGGACTTCCAGGCAACCCCTAATTTATTCATTTTGATCCCTACAGCAATGCCTTTAAATAAAGCCTCAAACAGGAACTGTCCTGAAACAAAGGGTTCAAATCCTATTTGAAAGGGATTTAAACATGTTTTGAAACCTGCTCTTTGAATGAATTTATTTGCTTGAAACTGAAACCCCTCACAACATCTGCTGTGTCAATGGTTAAGTTTGGGCTTTATGATACCTTTACACTGTTCTGAATCATTTACAGTAGTAACACAATTGTAAAAAAATTTAGAGGAAATTACAAACCCAGGATGTATGTTGCCAGAAAATGTATTAATTTCTTTTGCAGCACATTTGCTAACTTTTTCTATTAATATTTAATATTTTCAAATTTTTTACAACTTAATTTATTCTCAAAAGTATTTACCAGTCGCTGCAAATACACTAATTCCAGTTGCTGTGTGATAGCAATATGCAACAACATAAAAACCTTGCACATCTAAATAAAAATGAAAATTAAAAAAATTACAAAAATAACATAATCTTACATATGTCTTCCAAAGCATTGCATTCATTTTTATTGCTTCAGTTTCAGATACTTCCACTGATCTAAGAAGATCCTTTTCTACAGTTTCTTCTTCAGCCAGCTCTGAATAATATTCATATAGTTTTGGTCCTTTTCCAACTTTTATTCTCTGCCATTCCATTTCACTTTCATCCTTGCTCTCAATCAGAGCCTTTGCAAATCTGTAATGTTTGTGTTTTGTAGCTAACTCAGCCAAATCTGTGGAAAATTGAAAACCAGTGTGGGATGTTTTCTCAATTGCGCTTTGCTGCTTCCAAAGCTTTTTGCCCTAGCTCTCTTTGATAAATACAATAAGTAGATTGCTTTGGTTGCTTCATCTGCATCATAAGTTTATTGATTTTGGGGGTTTTGGGACTATGGCAACTGATTGGTTCTCATGTGACATCAATGGTCCTTGATTACACAAAGTGACATCTGCAGGTACAAAAATGGCAGAATCAGTTTGAACTGGAGCCCAAACAAGGTTGCTATATCCTTGTGGAGTGGTAAAACTTTTTTAACTGACAGCTAGTGCTTTCTGATTTCTGTGGATGAAATTCTAAAAGGCAATCAATGACAATGCATGAAAAATTTTTGTTTTTCAATGATTTATTCACTGACAGAAAATCACCTGGTGTTAAACTTTCACAAAAATCTTGTGGAAGAGATAACTTGTCACCTTTCTTTTTTACAGCCATAAAACCACAGGCAATGGACAATCTCTGCAATGGTAAAGGTTCTCAAGTACTGGCTGGGATGTTCATTGGGTTTGGGAAGGGACATGTGGGGACAAATGGGGTATGCAGCAAGTTTGGGGACTGGGGCTAGAAAAGAGGTGGTTAAAACCAGCCAGGCATGAACTGGGATACATCATTGGTGGATGAGAACACAGCCAAAAGTTTGGGCAATTTGCACAAGTGAACCAATTTGGGTTTGATTGCCATGTCATTGAACAAGCAAGGCTCATTGTTCTTTGTTCAATTGCACTTCACCACCAGTTTCTGAACCAGAGGTATGTTTTCATGATTGTTTCTCACCTTCTCCTGATCTTCATTCTTTTTTGCTGCAGCTTCAGTAGTGGTTCTCTTTTGTTTAACAGTTTCTTGTTGTGTTAGATATACATACATCTGATTGGTTTGAATAAACTTTTCTGACTTGACAGGTGCCTTCTTGACTACTTTAACTCCAACACTTGATGCTTCAAAGACTTTGATAATGGTATTTGCAACAGCATGAGCACTTTTGATCTCAGCTGATTGAGCATTAACATTGATTGCAGCTTCAAAAAATTTTTCTTTGTTAAATGGAATGATCCCTGTTCACTCCAAAGAACCCTTGATAACCTTTTGTAAAAGGTAAATGAGCTCTTTACTAATTTTTCCAAGGATTTTGATGCAAGGCTTCTTTGTTCCTGATAAAGTTAAGTGAACATGTTCTTTGTATGTGCAAATGTTAAAGAATCTAGAAAGCGTGTTGTATTTACTGGCAGAAAGAAGCCATCAAAACCTGCTTCAAAAAATTCTGTAAGAACATCAAATGTTTTGTGAGCTCCAAGATTGTCACACAACAAAACTGGGATAAGTCTCTCATGCAAAACTGACCAAACTCTTTTCAACTCCACCAAAACCAGTTTCCACTGAATCTCAATCAAGTATCCTGTTTCATTGAGCACAAAAAATGTGGTAGTAATGGCATCTCAGTGCAGTTGCTGTTCTTCAATCAGCAGCTGAATGTTTCCAAATTTGATGGGTAACACAAACATGACTATCATTTGCTTGTCATGGACTGTCACAAATGGAATAAAATTTGTGAATAGGTCTCTATCACCTCAAATTTTATTGGGCTCCACAATTTCATTGTTCAGAATGGCTTTTGATTGGAAGTTATTGTTTTGTAATTTTGTCAGCATTCATTAAATTTTTCCAACTGTGGACTTTCTCAAGCATCCAATGCTTGAATAATAACTCAAGAGTGTGTTTTTTTTTAGGGTTAGGGTTATTTAATAAAGCTTAAACCTTTTATACTGTAACATGCCATTTTTTACATCTTCAATTTATTAATTCAATTCCAAAACCCAAAAAGAAACAAATCAAATTAATAACAGAAACCAAAACATGAATAATCAAAAAGAGCAAAATAAACAAATGAATAAAATTATATCCAAAAATATATAAACAAATATTTACAAAGATAAATGAACAAATATTTACAAAGATAATTAATGAATAAAGTCAAGGTGTTTTGAACAAACTCAACCATCATGTGAGAATCTCACACCGGTTTCATTTAGATTGTGTTCTTCTATATGAAACACCACAAAGAGAACAATAAATATATGATAATCATTACAGTTGAGTGGACAAGAAAAGATGCAGAATGTCCATAAAAAATAAAAATAAAGCTGAGCCTAATGGGACAGAACACAGTTGGGTAAGTAGAACAATGGTTGTTGACATCTACTAAGCAGAATGCTCATGCTAGTTGCAATCAGGATGTAAATGTCAATCAATTCAATAAGTTGTTTAATTGTAGTTTAGTTGTACTGATGATTCATTATATGTCAAGATACTGAAACCTCAGGATAATTTCCTGAGTCAAGGCATCTAGCAAATAACTTGCACTTTTGGAAGGAAATTTATCATTGGCTTGGTCAGTGTTGAATTGTGATATGGTAAAATCAAGACTAGAAATAATAATACCATAGGATTAATAATATTGAAAGATTTATTTAAAATACATTGGTAAGAAAAGGTAAGAAAAGAGGGCCTCAAAACATTTCTTTTTTTATTTTTTTAATTTTGTTTCAAAATATTTCACCTTTTCTGAATCTTGATTACACACAACCCTGCCACACCAACATCGATATGCCAGAAAATCCTCTGCTCAGTCTCAACTTTTTCAACATCAAAAACCCCAGAACTAACAACCACCTCAAACCGCTCCCCAAACCGAGGCCCATAATGAACCAAGGGAACATAAATCTCCACAACCCCTGTCCCCGCGGCGGCGTTATTATGCAAAAAAGAAAACTCGAACCGCGCGCTGTCAAGATCAAATGTAAGACGCGCAGGGGTTCCAGGGAACGCGACAGGATATGGCCGACAAAACGCCTTCAACGCTCGCGCGCCGCTGTTCAAATCCACATCACTCAACACTTTTTGATCCGACCGACTCCATATGCTCAAATCCTCGCCATTCCATTCGTCGCCGAATTCGTGCGAATTTGTGGGCGTGTAATTCCAGAGCGTGAATGAGACAAATGATGATTCGAGGGCCTGCAAATTTGCATCGAGTGCGCGTTCTTGCATGGTGTAGTTGCCAGTTTTGTATGCGCGTCCGTTTTCGAGGTCTATGGGGATTCCTATTTCGCCGATTACTGTTGGGTGGTTGGATTTTGTTTGTGGTTGGACTTGTATTGTGAGGTGGTTGGTTTAAGCAGAAAAAAATTATACCAATGAATAAAATTTTCATATTAAAAAAATTTTTTAAACACCTGCGTCATCTCGTAGAGTACATATTTGCTCGTAAAACGTTTTTCTGATTCCTTTTGTTCCGATTTTCATTGAAAGCAACTCAAACGCATACTTTTTGCGCTCCAAACCAACAAAATCGGCAGAAAAGTACGGATTAAACCACTTGTTTATAAGAGTCAAGCTATCATACCTGTTTTTTGGGTTAAGAATTATTCTTGGAAGCAATTTTATGCATATATATATAATGATATACATACCAATGTGGAGAATTAACAACTCTATCATCGGCGTCGAGACTGTCTGGCATAGTAGGTGCTCCTACTTCAACAGGTGATGCATGCCCACAAGGTTCAACAAAAATTATAGCGCGTTTATGAACAGCCCGAATCTTTGCCGTGAATTTCTCTACAAAAGGACCCCAGAATTGCCTCACAAACGACACTGGCTCGTCTGTCAAAGGATTTTTCGCAAAGTAATCCGGCTTCAGCAGTTTGCTTGTGGCAATATCCCAGACACCGTGTTCACTCCATAGACATGGCCGACGCGTTGTAGTGTTTGGGAGTGGAAGCCAGGCAGACTCGCCTTTGGGGTCAATATGGACATTTCCTGTTTTACGCGAACCCAAAGTCCACATTCCATATTTTTCAACTGTGCATGCTTGCCCGCTGCCAAGTTTTAACGCTTGAAATGGTGTTGGTGAATCGCCAATCCGATTGGTACCTGAAAAGAAAAAGAAAAAAAAGATTTAATAAAATCAAAAAAGAAAATAATAACTAAAAAAGAAAATAATAAAAGAATTACCGCAAAACACATTCAAATCTTTTGCACCAATCCACCCACAGTCTGGCTCATTGAGTGTATCATATCCAATAACAACTTCATCAACCAGTTCACCATTATTAAACGCGCCAATTCGCTTCGCAAGCTCTGCAAAAGCATCACAAAAACGATCCTGCAGAAACTCCTGCATGCTTTTCGACGCGTCTTCAGGACTTTTCAGATTTGGCGCGAACGTGGCGCCGCCGTAAAACACGGTAAACATGGTCGCACACGCCAGTTTGTCGTAATTTGAGGCCCATACCATTTTGGAGTATTCAGACGCGTTGGACGTGTTGTGGACGATTGCGGCACCGGTGGCTTTGAACTGGTGGATGTCTAGGCCGACAGCATCGATAGTCCAGGCCGGTGCGCCCGAGCCGCCCGTGCATCGGGACCAAACATCTTGATGCGGATCGATAAAAACCTTGAAGCCGTATTGTTTTGCCTTTGCAAGAATGGCAGCGACATAGTCCATGAATGGGAAGTCGTAACTTCTAGGGGCGGAGTGCTCAATTGCTTCCCATGTGACGCAGAAGCGCAAAAAGTTGAAGCCCCAACTGCGCAGGCGGCTAAAGTGTTCGTCGGCTTCATCGAGAGGAAACGGTCGCCCGATAAAGGACACGTCGCGAACCGTCTCAAAGAAGAGCGCGGGTTGGTGCGACGGAATGCTTGGCGCAAACGGCAGTTTCGCCGACCCGGATACATTGACTCCGCGCAGAAACACCGTGCTGCCCGTCGCCGCGTCGGTAAAGTACAATCCTGTCAGTATTTACTATTCAATACATTATATGGATTGCAATGTACAATGCGGTCACCCCCTACTTACCGTTTGTATTCAGCGCCATCGTTTCGCGTCAAATATTATCTATCAAATCAAAAGGTCCTTTTCGTGTTAATTTCCGTGAATGACAAATTGGCCAGCAATTTTCAGAGTGGCACCAGATTTTTCGTCAAATTTTCGATCAATTGAGAAAATAGCTCATGGGAAGAAGCGACAAGCCCAAAAGCAACTATACAAACACAAAAAAATGATTCTAATTTTTGTTTGAGAGGTGAAAAAAAATGGGTGATAGTACAAGCACAGCGGAAACGAACGAAGCAAGCAACAGCACAAATAACAACAGTTACAAGCTGTATGTGTGGCGGTTTACCGTGACAACAGGCGTGTTTCTTGCCGGCGGGGCCGGCAATATTGTGTTTGCCACGTACGGCTCAGTAACGCCAACCACAGCCGTTCGATACAATACCAGCCAGACCGTCATCAACAACCTGACGCTATACTACACGGCTGCCTTCCTAGTTTTTTCGTATCCAAGCATGTGGTTGCTGGACAAGTGAGTTCAACAATGCGGACATGAAATTTTCATTTGTTTTATAAATATGAATGTTTTTATTATCGCAGGAAAGGTTTACGCGTTGCCATGTTCGCGGTTGCGCTGGTCAATATTGTCGCCAGTCTGATACGCTGGCTGTCGTTTGCAGTTGCGGAGGAATACCAATTGGCGCTGCTGCACATTGGCCACATTCTCGGCGGCATTGTGAGTCCTATTACAATCTCAGCGCCGACAATGACGGCCGCCGCGTGGTTTTCGGGAAACGGACGGCTGACGGCAAACACGGTCATGACGCTGGCCGGGTAAGTAAGCGAAGGCTTTTTTCGCTTGACTTTTGTTTCGTTGACAAATTTGCCAATCTGTTCCGCGTTGACAGGCCGCTTGGCTCGGCGCTGGTTGCCGGCGTCGCGCCACTGGTTGTCTCCGACGACGACCCCGCCACCGTCGACACTTGGAACCTCGTCATTTTTATCATCGCACTCGTTTTCGGCTTGACTGCCCTTCTCGTGTTTGACAAGCCGCTAACCCCGCCGTCGCCGTCCGAAGAAAAGAAATCAGCAATGCCAATCACATTCAGAGAAAGCATCACGCAAATCTGGAAAAACAAGCCATTTTGGATTCTGCTGGCAGTCTTTTCTTGCCTTATTGCAATCCTTAACATGACTTCAACGGTTATTTCCAGTTTTGTTGTTCCGTACGGGTACACCGAAGACGACTCAGGTAATCTCGCCGTCGCCGCAATTGCCGCCGGTCTTATCGGCTCCATTATCGTCGCCATGATTCTCGACCGCACAAAAAAGCACAAATTAGCCGTGAAATTCTCCGCCTTCTTGTCGTTCCTTGGCTTCGCTGTATTCACGTTCGCAGCCATGGATCCGTCGCGGATTATCGTCGCGTATATTGCTGCCGCCGTTTTTGGCCTCGGTGCCGTTCCGTGCATGTCATTGGCAATGGAACTGGGTGTCGAGTGCACGTATCCGATCGGCGAAGAAGTGTCCACTGGATTTTTGTGGTCCTTTGCCCAACTGTTTACCATGATTCTTTTAGTTTTGTCAAACTTTACGCGCGACGGGGAAGGAAAAATGGGTGTGCTCTTAATTGTTGTTTCTGTGGTGCTATTTCTGGTGTTTTTTGTTTCGCTCCTGTTTGCAAACAAAAATAGACGCATGGCAATCGAAGGTGTTGTTTCGGAAATGACTGTTTCAGACGAATTGAGCCCAGAAGAGCTGAAAATACAGTCTGCTTGAGGTGCGAATATAAATCAGAAAGCTCCACCTGAAAAAATCTTGTTAAATCAGAGTTATACATATAGTGTTTTGTTTTTTCTTCTTCCTTATAGCCTTTCTTTTGTTTTACAGAGTAAATAAATGTGTTTGTTTTCTTTTGCCTACTACCATTTTTCATCATATAGCTAATTTTAAACAAATTGTCAGATAATGAAAAATGTTAATTTTGATAGTACTAGAAGATCCTTGTGAACACTGGTTTATGATGAAAATATTTAAGACTTCCATATTGAATTAAAAGAAAGCTTTAAAAAACTTATTATTTTGACACAAAACAAACTCATATCCAATGGCTCACACATAATGAACAATCAAGTTAAAAAGTGATGTAGCTGCAGAAAAAGAGCTGTTGGTGAGATTTTGTGGATAGCAAGAATTTTCAAGTTCAACAGCTGTCACATGCAGAGACTTAAAATTCAATATACAATAGCTACATTATGTGTTTGTGGCACGTGTCATTTTTTTTGACATAAATAGAGCACATAGTATGGCATAACTACAGATTCAAAGCTGTGATATGTTTGATTGAATTCTGCTACTTGTGTCCTCTTCTCTTCTTTATTCCGTTTTATCTTTATTTCTATCCCTTTCTATCCTTT
>JADGJH010000525.1:6589-17351 GCA_027596945.1 Physocladia obscura
AAAAAAAAAAAACCAAAAAAAAAAATCAAATTTTTTTTGTGAGCTACGCACCAGATGGCGACAAAATATTTTGGTTTTCATGCTGTACAGCTATGGTGTGCTTGGAACTAAATGTCATGGATTTGGTTTCTGTATGATCAAGTCTTATTGCAAATGTATTTTGCGACATACTACCAGCCAAAACAGATTCAACTTGCAGTTCACTTTTTTTTTGAAATGCTATCAAAGCAGTTGGTTTTGCGTTTAAAAAAATGAGAACAGGAAAATCAAAAACAGAAAAGCAGAAGACGGCAAACCTGCTAATGCTTCAACAGAAACAGAAAGACTGTTGAAAACAGGCACAGGGTCTTCAATTTTTTGATTTACAGCTTGACTGACTGTAAGGAGTTCAATAATAATATATATATATATATATAAAATTAAGTAACATAAAAAAGAGCATCCAAACCAAAAGTATTTTCAGTGAATTTTTTTTTCATATTTTCAGCTGGTAGAGATTCAAGTCTGTGCTTACGTAATTCAGTCAACGCAATAGAACCTGTATTGAAAAAAAAAAAAAAAAAATTGAGAATAGGAAAACCAAATACAAAAATAAATGATGCCAAACGAAGAAAAAAAATGGAAGTTTCCAAACCAGCATTCTTTTCAGCAGAGATACTTTGCAATTGATCGCCGACGACTAAAAATTCAATACTTTGCTTAGGTGATTCAGTCAATACACTACGCCCTACATTCAAAAAAAAAATTAGATCGGCTCGACAAAATGGAAAACTGATGGTGCACAAACCAGCAAGTGCTTCAATATAATCAGAACCGTTGTTGTAAACAGTCGCAAATTTTTCGTTTTCCCGGCCTGTGGCAAGTTCAACAAATAACGAACAGAAAAAAAAAGAGAAAAAAAAATTAAAGCATGGAGATGCACCTTGAAATTCACAGCTAGTTCCATCTTTTTGGGATATCCCATCATTTCGCACAGTGGGGAGTATTTGAGTCGACGTAATGCCACCTGCGTGTTTGCGTTTCGTTTCAAAGCCTTGTTTCAAAACTGCTGTAAACTTGTCTAAACTCTGTTTTGCAGCAGATATAGGTTTCAACTTCGATAGGCTAGCAGATGAGTGCGATCGCAAAGGTACTGAGACAGGGTTCAGTTGGGCAATGAAGGAGTTTGGCTGAATATAATAAGAAATCAATGATTTCATAAAACAAGTGGGCATTGGGGTGTAGAACACGTACTACTTGAACTGTCGATGCACGCGTAACAACCCTAGCTGATGGCACATCGTTTGTTTTGCGTTTTCCAAACCGTTCTAGAGACCAGTTCTTGGTTATAGAGCGCATAGAAATGCGACTACTCAGTTTCGATTTCCCACTGGCGTTGATTGTATTGGAGCTGGTTGCAGATATTACAGAGTCACTTGTGGCTATCAGATCAGCATCGACATTCGAGTTGGCAGATGCATTGGTTGTGCTGATTAAAGAATTCGAAATCGGATTCGATCCTTTGACGATCGTATCGTTACGCTCAGTGATAACATCCGAGTCGGTCTTACGTTTAAAGTGGGTGGTGTTGCTGCTGTTTTCTGGTTGCTCCGAATTGACACCGATTGTTTCGATTTCAATGCTTTGGCTTTTGGGCGACAGATTTGCTCCCAGAGAGTGCTTCGTGCGTTGCGAAAGCAATCCGTTGGCTTCACCTCTGTCCATCAATGTAATTTGTTTTGAGCAGAAAAAAAAAAGGTGTAATAATGGATGGACCTAACCCTAAAAAAAAGTTGCATATGCGGTGAATATATTTTTCCAAAAAAATAATGATGAGGATATCAGTTTAAATTACTGGAGAATTTTTTTTTTTCGTTTTACAATCTGCATATTTTTTTATACAGAGCCTAAAAGATGCACAGAATAACATTTGTTTCTTTCAAACCAGTGCTTTGTGTAATACTCCTTGCCAATATATCCACAACACCGTTTTTGATCCTTTTCAATCGTTTGCTTTTTTAGCTTGTCCTCTTTTCTCTCCTGTTCGATTTTTTTCTGATCCAATATTTTGTCACCTAAATAGATAATATATTCCCTATATATATATATATATATATTAATATTTAACCCTAGTCAATCCAACCATTAATGTCCCGCTTTCTAAAAACTCATGTCCCCGAACTAACTTGCAATCTGTCAACAAACACTGCCTGCTATTATAAATTAAAAAAATGAGAAAAAAAAACAAAAAAAAAACTGCTGGATTAGCAGAAAGTCACTAAGTATGACACAAGAACTTTCAGAGATTTGGAATCTTGGTAGGAGGAGGTTTTGCCGGGTGCAACCTCAAAAATTTCAGGAATGGAATCGCGAGGCTCTTACAAGAAAAAAATTACTCTAATATATCTCCTTCCAGTTAACTCCCTTAGGCGACTGGTTATTGAGTGTCCTAATGCCTCCACGAGAACTAACACGTCCCAACATATAGATAGTCTGGTCAATTTTGCAATACAGGAGGAGATACATATCCAGATACTAAAATTGATACTGTCGCGGTATCCATTTATCGTCAAACTAATAAACCACAACTGTTTTTATGAATATTTTTGTTTGTGAGTAGCCTTGAATTCTTGGTATCACAATTTGCAAATATCAAAAACAGTATATTTATTTAAACACAGTAGAAAACATAACGCTTTCAGGGAAATAGGGGAATAAATCATTGTAATGCCCCCCTCACAAAAATTGCAGTCAATCAAAATCATTGACTTGAATTGAGATATATTCCACTTTTTCATTCATTGAGTCACCGAAATATCGGTAGTTTGGCGACCCTAGCGATATTGGAGACATGTACCCAACTGATTGATACTGTCGCGGTATCCATCCGTGTTCAAACACTTCTACAACGAACCATACAACTATCAGTGCAACTACTACATCTACTGTGTAATGCTTGTGGGTTGCAAGAATTCCAAAAAGTATGAAAACCTGACAAAGTCCCAAAACAATCCATCGAACTACCGATTTAAACAATGAACCCATTGCGTCGTTTCGATCTAATGCTCGGCCAATCAACAGCACTGCAGAAAAAGATAATAACGTGTGTCCACTGAATATCAAATCGCCACATGATTTTCCGGAAAAGCTCAAATTGGTCAGAACGTCGCGAAGCAGCATGATCGCGTCGGATTCGATTTCTGCAGCAGAACAATGATTCGCCGGACCAGGCAGAATCGTTACAGTAATTGTAAATATTCTGAAAAAGTAGCTGATTGTCAATACTCGAAGAAAGCTGTTGATCGAACGCGCTTGGTGAACGGGAGTTTGGAAACTTGATAGAATTAAGCCCAGAACTGGAATTGCATTGGTCATTAATTCTGATCCTTTTGAAATTGCGGAATCTTCGGACAGATGTGGCAGGAAATGATGGCTAACATCGAACAAGGGCTTTCCCGGCACGTGCATCCACATGCTAACAACGTTCTTGACAATGATCATTGCAACGGCAACAACAACTAGCCGCTCAGCGTGGACAAATATCGAGAGAGTGTTCGAGCTTAGTTTGCGGACGAGAGTATGCCGACTGATTGCAGCAGTTACTGCCAGTAATCCTGTTGTGCCGACACTCCAGGCCGAGTAGTGATTGTCTGAGATCTCCAGGCCCAGGTCAACCAAATAAGTCCATAGAAGAATGTAAATCCCCAGAATTGTTGCTGCCGCACACATCCATACGCTTGTTGCGAGCCATTTCGGGTGCGCCGATTCGTTGAATAAGGTTACAAACAACGTAGGATTTTGCTTGCTCCGTGTGCTCTCACCCATGCTTTTCTGCTTTGATTTGAAAATGCTAAGAGTTTTGATCCCAATTTGCCAAGATTTCAATTTGTAATGTTACAAGGAAAAAACGCCAAGAAATTTTGTTCTCAGTTTGTCAAAATTATTCTTCATAATATAAATAAAAAAAAAAAAAAAAAAGAAATTCCGAAAACAGTATCTTTTAAAATATCGATGAAAATATTAAAATCGCTAAAATAATTTTAATTACTAGGTGTTAAGCTATTATTTTGAAAAATTACAGTTCCTTCCGCACTTTAATGTTCATTGCAAAGAGTGAGTTTAGGTGATTGAGTCAAAAATATTTGTTGATAACGTTCTCATGACGAATCTGGACGTTGCATTGCGAATAAATTTATGGAGTTATTGACGAAATATTGGCTCTTTTTTTGGAAAATAATCTTGAGAACTTCAAAAAATAAATTGAATAATCAAAATTTCGCGTATTTTATTATTATTTTCTACACCCGTGCTAGTGACATTTTGAGTTTTTCCAAAATAAAATACTTGCGAAATCCTCATTTTAAAAATCTGAAAATGGACCGTGTCATAATCCTTATTTAAGTTAATTTCATGGGATATTGTGATGCGAGCCATTGTCAAGATTTTTCTCCTTAAATTCATTCTCAATCTTTTTTCTTTATTGAACACAACATAGGGATTATAAAATAATTTTAACAGACCGATTGCATGAATTGACGCTAGTAATAAATGTTGTTTTGTTTGACAAAGTCGAATTCTCGTAATAAACTTTGAAGATAAAATATGAATTTTGTTACAAAGGATTTTTTGCAGCTATTTAGGTTTTTGCTTTGATTAGACAGATGCAGCAGGTTTCTTACCATCAGAAAAATTATCCGACTACTGTTTCATCAATTTGATGACGGACTCTGCTGTTACTGTTGTGCTGTTTCCTATTTGGATTTTTCATTCTTCACCAGGCTATTAGTAAATCTAGGACAAATTTAATGATTTCAATCAATTCTTTTAGATAGCAGCGACAGTTGTTTCTCTTTATTATTCTTGTGCTTTTGCTTTGACAGTTGTTTCAATACTGCAGCGTCGTCATCGCTCCTTTCATTTGCCACTGTCGTCTTCAGAACTATGGCAGTTTTGTGTTTTTCATGTCTTCCCCATGAGGATTTTTTTGAAAAATATCAAGATTGTGGGCTTTGTACTAAAAAAGGGCACTGTGCTGATTCACGCACATGTACATGAAGCTTGGGCAATGATGGTTTTGCTTTTCAAGAATGTATCAAGAGAAGACTTGACAGTTCAAGTCAATTGCATACAAGTTGATTCTATACAATTCGCAGAACTTTTTGATTTGGGTTGTGGACACCCTTTGTCTATAAAACTAAGGTCCCAAAGTCATCTTCTTCACTGTTGAAAAATGTGTCACACAGTTTGGATTCAGATAGATCTTTGATGTGCTTTGAGTATTGTTTCAACAAAAACCTAACAACGCAGTTTTGATTACCAGTTTTACTTGGACCTCAAATATTTTGCAATAAACAAAAAACCAAATAAAATTGTGATTTTTGGCCAAAGGAGAATAAACATACTATACATTTCAAGACGCTGAAAGCCGCTATAATCTATACTTTCCAAGTCAGATTTGCACTTGGTTGCAAACTCACAGGATTAGTCTAGATCGACCAGTCACACGAAATTGCCTAAATGACTTTGATTTTCAGTTTTGAACAGGTTTTTAACCATCCCGTCAACAGAAAACCCCAACGACACTTGGCGTTGGTGACTCCTGTCGTACCAAGGATCGCGAAGTGCATCACTGGTAACGGATCATCGCCGCTGCCGCCGCCAATAGCGCTGATGGAATTGTTTTGATGGCGCCGCTCTTTTGTTGAAGCGGCCCTTCAAAAAACCCTGCCACTCCCAAATGCCGACTGGATTGACCAAGCAAACTCACGCCAGCCTCTTCCGCCCCATCCGCAGTTTCGCGCTTTCTTTTCAGCAGCGTCGGCACAGTCGGAGCAACGCACTATCCAGATCAACCACAAGCAAACAGAGAATACTGCCGGAAAAAACTGCACGCAAAGACGGCTGAGACGGCAACGGCGTTGCTCGCTCTTTTGAAGCATCTTTGTTTAATGATCGATGTTCTTTCAAATAGGCTTATTCAAGAATTACAATATCTCCATCACAACTTGTCCACACACTTTGTATTCCTCGATATTTCCTTGGTATTCGACCACCTCAAACCCAAACTTTCCATACCACGCAATAAGGTTGTCTTTTTTTCCATCACATTCAAGTCGAATTCCTCTTCCAATTTCTTTTCCCATCTTGACCAACTCCTTCACGAGCTCTGATCCAACACCTCTCCTACGTTGACTTTCTTGAACACGTAGATTCGCAAGGTACAACATTCCATCATCTGCGTCCTGAGGGAATCGAAGATACGGAGGTGGTCGAAGGCTAATCATCATTTCCCCAATAGGTGATCCTTGTTCATCTTGCCAAACGAGTATTTTTGGAGCAATGCTGGAATCGTTGATACGGGCTGTGTACCAATCAAGTGGCATCCTCGGATTCCAAATATCGCCAGATGAGAGTGATTGAAGGGCTGGAATGTCTTCCACTGATGCAGCTCGGATCATGGACGGGGTGGAAAGAATTTCGATGACAAAAAAATTATTTGCAGGTCTCCATCATAATAAACCCTGACGGAAAATTTGAAAAGAAAATATTTCTCTTGTTTTTTTTTGATTTTATTTTTAATGCGAAATAAACTCAAAAAAAAAAAATTACTAGCAAGGGCGTTTTCTAATGGTGATGCATACTACCATCAAAAGAAATCAACTTAAAAAAAAAAAATTTACAAATATACCACACATTAAACCAGCATAGCAGACAGGCAAATAGATATCTTTTCAAATATTATGTCTAGTATTTATTACCAGCCCTACCGGTATTAATTTTGCCACAAGTACAACTCAACTTCAATTTCATTTTTTTGAATTATTGAAGACTTTTTGATAACAACGCAACAAAAAATAACAAAAAAAAAAAAAAAGAAGTCAAATGTTACTTTTGCTTTATTGGTACCCTCTAAATTTTTTTGTTTGATGTCACTTGTTTTTCAGAGTTCGATTCCGATTCGCTGGCTTCAAAGGTGCCATAATGAAAAGTTGACCAGTCATTTTTTGGGTTCTATGAAATGAAGGAGTTCGGATGATATTCAAATAAAGAAGTGTTTTTCAGCTTGAAATCATTAAAAAAACAGCGAAGGAAATCAAACCCTGAAAGTTTGACATACGGTTTGAGAGGAGAGCATGACACAAGTGTGGCAAGTAGGTAAAACAAGACGACACGACCCGATGCGATATGCCGTCGCAGATTTATTTGACACCTTAAAAAATAATTTTTTTTTTCTCCCCAATTTTGATTGAGATTTCAGCAGTGATGGACCAACAGGACTTGACGACGTCAGCGCCGACGCCAACATTGTTGACGCGAGCGAAGATAAAGACACATACAAATTACGGCAATAGTAGTGGGAACAGCGATGCGGTTAGTGGCGGTTTGGGATCTGGCGGTGGCGGCGGCTTGGGCAACGTGGAGTCGCTGATGCAGCAGCTGGCCGATGAACTGGAAGGGCGCCAGGCGTCATCGGCTTTGTTGTCGCATTCGGTGCCGACTTTGGGGCACAAACCGTTCAAGAGAAACACAACTCAACACTCCAACACAAACACTAATCTGTATGCAAACAATCTATACTCGAACAACACATTCAACACCTTTGCCAGCAATAGCTTGAGCAACAACTCCTTCAACACCACAGGCGTGGCCATGAATGCCCGTTCCCTCTCGCAGCCATACTCCGATCTCGTTCTTGCCAAAAACAACAGTATCAGCAACATTGCCACCGCCACCAGAGCACGCGCTGCTACCACTACCGTCCACTCACCTTCCCACTCGCGCGACAATTTTCTCTCCGATCAATTCAATCTTTCAAACTCACTCTTGCTACCAAACCTCGCGTACGCGTCCGACTCCGACTCGCCCTCAGTTTCCCTCGATGCAATGTTTGTCTGGTCTGTCGAGCGTCTAAGAGGTTTCCTATGAAAATACACCCATTGACGCAATTATTCAAATAATTCTTGTTTAAACCCAGCCCACCCCGCATCACACTCCTCTGCCGTCTACACGTTCAATAAAAGGAACGCTTCTTGGTCCTCGCGTTACCTTGTCATCGCCCACTCAAACATTCCATCTGCTCCCACCCCTTCCTACCCCGAAGCTTCCTCCGACGCCTTGTTTCTTGGAGCCTTCCCTTATTCTGCCTTTTCCCAACCTCTCTCACTCTTTAAAATTTTATCCAAGTCTTGGGTCCGTATGGTTGGTGGCGGTACCATGTCGATTGTTGCCTCTTTTTCTGGGAAACTTATTCAAGAGAAACTTTTTGTTTTTGATGTTGGCGGGACTATTGAGGATGGGCGTGTGTGGAGGTACTTCCGAGCAAAGCGAGCAGAAAAAAATATTTATATATTATAATAAGAAGAATAATAATTAATGGATTGAATTTTTTCTCATTTAAGCGAAGCGAAAATTTTTTTGAACCAAGCTTAGCGAAATGTTATCAACAATTAGTGAATAGGAATGGTAGGAAGCAATAAAAAGAAAAATTCAATGAATGATGAGCAAACATAGCCAATAACAAAACAAGAAACTTCTTGAGCGACGTGAGCGAAGCAATCAATATTAATAAAAAAAGAAATTGAGTGACAAATGAGCGAAGGGAACTAAAAAAAAAGAAGAAATTAAATAACAAATGACCATGCAAATAACCTATAGAATGGCGACTGTATCGCATGATTCACGAAATGAAATAGTAGAAAAGATACAGGAAGCAATAACGCGAGCATCGACAGTGGCAACAACAGCGACATTTGCGTCGGCGCCATTAACAACAACAGTAATACCAATACAATCCATGACCAATATAATAATACAACAACAGCAGTATGGATCAGAAAATGTTGATATACCGAATCCCATGGACCTTGACGAAGTTATTGAAGCAATACAACCGTCGGCAGCGACAAATTTGATTCATAACAACAGCGGTAATAATCATGCACGGATTCGTGGCGATAGCTTTGGGTCAATTATGTCGAATGTTTTGGTGAATGCACGGTCTGGATTGAAAAACATGAATTCTACTGCCACTACTGCTGGTGCTGCGTCTGGGTCAAATACGAGTGTCAAGAAACAAAAATCGGCGGGGTCTGTAGCGAGTGTAGAATCCACGCAGTCTTTTGCATTGCACCAGCAACAACAACAACACCAACAACAACAACAACAGCAACAGTTGCATCCGCATATATCGACTGAAGCGCCGCCGCGACGGAGCGAAGATCTTGTAACAACGCCGCAGGCGAGCGATACGTTTGCTATAAGGCTCATGTCACAGTCTCCAGCTAATAAATCATATGATGCACGAACGAATTCAGGATCAAATCCTTCGACAGCTATAATTGGAGTGGCCGCTTTGAACACAATGGCGCCGGTCATATCGCCAGCCGGAACTGCTACAGCAAAAAATACTATTTTGAAGGCATCACGTTCGTTCAGTCTTGGTGGGTTAAGGTGGGGAAACGTCGCTGGAGGTAAAGGACGGACGAATGAATGAAGATGAGAAAAAAGACTTAAGGAGCGCAGAATTTGTAGTTTGTTGATAAATAACTGGCATTTCAACTGTGCAGCACGCAAGGTGTTTTTGTATACCCTCCATTCCAAACTACGAGTTTATGTTACACTCTTTTATCCTGTGTATTTTTTGATCTTTTTTTTTTCTTCTTCTGTTTTTATTACTTTAGTAAACTCCAATAACAACACAGTAAACAACCAAATAAATCTGCGAAAAATTTGACTGTCAGAATCATCTTTTTAACCCTAAATCTGTTATAGCACAAAAATTTATTTTCTGTGTTCAATTTTTGATCTTCTTTTCTGATTAGCGTCGGCTTGATTTTTTCTCATTATGTTCTTCAATTGATACAGTTAAAATCACTATTCGCTGCATTGACAACAATAGCGAACTGCCCAGATTACAGGTTTCAATTCATTTGAAAGCATCGTTTAAAGCTGATTGGCTAAGTGCTGAAATTTAAATTAAAAATTTTTTGTGGATAAATGTCAATGATTAGGATTGTATGGAAATATATTTACCAAAGCAAAAACAGATGGCGAAGAGGGTTGCCAAACCTTAAAAAAATTGATCAAAAAAACAAGTGATCAGTTTGAAGGAACGAACGCAACAAATGAACGCGAACAAAGTCACATTCGGTGACCGAGCTTCCGTTGTCCGCGACGAAATTCAGTCGGAAGGAACGTTGCGTTTTATTGGGAAGATGTTCCTTGGGGCTGGCCAATGGTTCGGCGTCGAAGTTGGCAAACGCAAAGGAAGCAATGACGGCAGTGTGAACGGCGTTTGCTACATTCACTGTGCGTCATCGGCTGGTGTTTTTGTGCGCGAGTCAGGAATCTCCCTAGTACCCCATATTAACTCTAATACAAACTCTTTAATGCTTTGTTCTGTTCAGCCAAAGCCTCCCGTTCCAGCTGTAACTCCTATCAGGCTTGTCCAACAAAGCCCTATTTTTTCTATCTTTCCATAAATGACTTTATTGCAACATATTTAGGAGAATATGAGCCCAATCCGCATTTCTGGCTGCCTGATTCCATCCCAATTAATGTCCGGTAGTTGCCACGGCTCCCTCCCTCCATGCATACCTTCCTGTATACTTTTGTGTGGGCTAGGAGTGGGTTCTCCATAGGGAGACCCGAGAGGGCTATTGCATTCCCAAATTGTCTTGTGGTGAGATTTGTAGTTTTATTTTTTTGAGTTTTGGTGGATTTGGGGGAGGAGGGTGGTGGGGGAGAGATTTATTCAAAATTGAGTGAAGACATAAAATAATTT
>JADGJH010000526.1:0-17341 GCA_027596945.1 Physocladia obscura
ATGCATAATTATTCATAAAGATGCCTTTTAAATTTCCAAAATGTATTATTATCAAGATTTTGTGAATTTCCTAATGGGAGTCTGTGAGTGCAGTACTGTGTTGCCGATACTCTCTGCTTCCTGCACAATGCTCCAATGATTTGCCATAAGTAATGTTTATGACTAAGTGAATGCAAAACAGCAGAAACTGCTATAAAGAAGTGCAGTGGAGCTTTTTGGCTGGTACGTTTTTGAGAATTTGGTACATTTTTGAGGACACTCATGACACATTTGGTTTTTCAGTAGAAAACTATAAAAATAGTCTAAAGCAGGATTTTGATTTATTAAAACTGATATATATATATATTTTTTTTTCATTGTGTCAAATTACCGCTTTATTGCGAAACTTGACAGAACTCTCACTTAAGCAGTTTTTTTTTGTCTTTTTTTGAAATATTTCAACTTGAAGTCCTTTACGAGGCTTTGAAACAATAAAAATATTAAAACTGGACGCCACACTATCAAAAAACAACTCTTTCAAACTAACGAAAGAAGAAATGAATAGTATCATTAAAGAAAAGAGCCAAAAATTACTGCTCTTCAGCAATCAGTATTTCCACCTATATTTTTATTAGCAATGAACACACTCAGAATGTGTCGTGGTCGTATGATACGGGCTATATTAAAATAAATTCAAAATGAATTTCTGAGAGATAAAATTTTGCAGAAATTTTTAATGAATTTGTTAATTGTTTGTTAATTTATCATGCCGTTGCGTTCAATCGATTGCATAATTTTCTTATGAGTCATGTGCAAATCAATTTTGATCTGCTGTATTGCAATGCTTTCTAATTCAAACGGCAATTTTAACTCCGCCTTCTACCGCGTGCGTGATCCCAGTCAGCGTCAATGCAACGCAAGACTAGCTGAAATAATTAGCGATATCGATCTCCTCTTTGTTTGCTACCAGTCAGAACCTCACTGCGTCATCGTAATTATGTTCCAGATCACCCACAATGCGGAAAGAGTTACTTCATGCAACACAGTACTCTTTATTCTTCCATAAGAGTCTGCTGCCTCAGCGTGCAACTCAATTTGTGACAACTGTGCTGAATTCAGATTATTGATTCAACACTGATGGAGTTTTTGCGATTTTGATTTATTATGGGAACGCCACTGTACGGCACAGTAATTCAAATTTTTGAAGGTGCATTTTAGTTGTTGAAAGTGAGTTGCTCAGACAGATATTTGAATCGGAAGAGAAAACCGTTGAAAAAATAGAAGAATTTTTTGAGGTTTCCTAATGCTCCAATTTTGAATCGGTTTTTTCTCAAAAAAATTGATTGGGTCTGATAATGGTTCAAATCGATGAAGCAAGTATCTATGAACTTCGTTCTGCGATGGACAGCGGATCACTCACATGCTCGTCACTGGTTTCTTACTATGTAAGCTGCTGGCTATTGTTTTTCTTGTCTTCTTCTTTGTATTGACTGTATATATCCCAGTTGGATAAAATAGCCGTTCTCAACAGCACATTGCGTGCTGTGATTGAAGTGAATCCCGATGTGCTCACTCTAGCTTCCACTGCGGATACCGAAAGATCTACACTCACAGTTGTGCCTCTTATGCATGGGATTCCCGTCCTTATTAAGGCAAGCGCCTAAAAAAAATTGACGCCACTCTTGAAACTTATCCATTAAAGAATAGGACAATATTGCAACGAAAGATAAAATGCAAACAACTGCAGGATCATGGATCCTATTAAATTCTATTGTTCCGCGTGACGCATTCCTAGTATCGAAACTCCGCGAATCCGGTGCAATTATTCTTGGCAAGACGAATCTGTCGGAGTGGTGTAACTGGCGGATAGGACCAAATTCCGGCTTATTCCAAGGATGGTCTGGCCGCGGCGGTCAAACCATTAATCCTTTCGGTGGGCCTGTGGGTGGCTCATCTTCCGGTTCCGCAGTCGCTGCGACAGTGAATATGGCGGCGGTGACTTTAGGTTCTGAGACTGACGGTTCAATAATTTATCCTGCTTCACTTAATGGTGTTGTAGGCATGAAACCCACCGTTGGACTTGTTTCGAGGAGTGGAGTGATACCAGTGTCGCATTCTCAAGATTGCGTCGGACCAATTGGACGTACTGTCTCTGATGTTGCAGCTGTTTTAGATGCAATAGTTGGAAGTGATCCTAGAGATATTGTTACACGAAATGCGAATAATCATCTTCCTTTGAGCTCGTTTGTTGGATGTTTGTTGGAGTTGAAATCGCTTCAAAATTTTAGAATTGGAATTGACAGAAGATTTGTTGATCAATATTGTTTGAATGCTGCATCTATTTTGGGTGGATTGGGGGCTACTGTAATTAGTATTGAATTTCCAAATGTCCATGCAAATCAGGTTTGAGTAAATTGTAGGAGTGAAATTATGAGCACTAAGTTTTATCTAGCCTTACGAAATCGAACTTTTGAATCACGAATTTAAGCATAGCATTAATTTATATTTGGCTGAACTTTTGAATTGTCAAGTTGGGAGTTTGGA
The DNA here is from genome assembly GCA_027596945.1 of Physocladia obscura. NCBI lineage: Eukaryota > Fungi > Chytridiomycota > Chytridiomycetes > Chytridiales > Chytriomycetaceae > Physocladia > Physocladia obscura. The sequence goes on from JADGJH010000526.1 coordinate 2,524, forward strand.
AGGTATTTTATTTTTCTCTTATTTGTTTATTTGTTTGATTCACATGACCAGCTCAGATATCATTTTTGAAACAAAAGGAAATCCTTTGGAAAATATGTATCCAACCGTTAGGTTAGAGGAGGCTCAAGCAACTCTTGGTTTGAATCATCCAAAATATCAAAACGCTGCGCAGCATCAAAAAGTAATGGCGGACTCTATAAAGTCTTTGTTTTATCGACATAAACTGGACGCGATTATTGGGATTTCTGTGGAACTTTCGACTCCAGCAGCGATTGCTGGCCTCCCTGTCATCACTGTTCCTGCACCATCACCTGGCATATTTTTACCACAAGCTGTCGGTTTTATCGCGCCACAGTACGGAGATGCAAAGTTATTACAAATCGCTTTTGTTTACGAGCGATGCACGAAAGGACGAAAAAAACTTCTGAAGGCAAGACAAAGACTAAATTTAGGAGGGATACTATAGGCAATTGCGTGCACTAATTTCAAAAATAAAATCATGTATTATTTTGTTTCCCAAAAATTTTCGCCCAGTATTTTAATGAACGGCATCCATTTCTAAAACATTTAATCAATTGAAGGAGACAATTCCAATTTGGGAAGCAAGTTCGTTCAGCTCGGATTGCTTGAAGTTTGCCACAATGCTGGAAAAAATATTCCCATTAGCACGTTTAATATTGTACAGATATTGGGCTCTGTCGGAAACAGAGAGAACGTCGAATGCAAACAGAATCGAATTAACTTTAGATTCAGTGAGCGACTATTAAAATCAGCAATTTTTTCATGTTTTGGTAAGATTAAATAATTAATAATAATAATAATAACTAAATAGTGACCTTCTTGACAATTTCAATCTGTGTATCGCCACTCACTTCATCTAAAAGTTTGAAGTACGTTGTCTCATCTCTACCCAAACGGAACTTGTAGGCGACACTAAACTTTCTCAAACCCGGGAGCAAGACTCCCTTGAAATCATCATCATCTCTTCTCGGCATCTTCAAATCCCCACGTATTACAATTCTGTCCAACACGGTTTTAATATCATCGTTCAGAGACTCTAACGCCTCCAAATCCTTTTCATGTTCGCTCCGGGCACTTTTTGTGATTCCCGCAACAACGCCGTCCAATACCGGAAACAAAATTTCAAGATCCGAAATCAAATTTTCACGAATGGCTGTATAGACATTGGTCCATCTTGCCTGAAGGTCTTTGGCGCTGGCCGCCATATTCTGGGTAAATCCGTTGGACATTGAGGTTGCAGTTGCGACAGACTTTTCGAGCTGAGTTCTGATGATTGCATGAGTGATTCGCTTTGAGCTGGACAGCACGGGATGCTTTGGCGTTGAAGTCGCTGTTTCGGTTGCTTTTGCTTTAGCAGGACTGGCAGCAGGTGGTGTTGGGGGCGGAGTTGGAGTTGGTTTTGGAGTTCCCACTTTCGCCAGCGTTGGCGAAGCAGTAGTAGTACTTGTTGCTGCTTGTGAAGGAGTTCTTGCGGGTGTTGGCGCTTTGATTATTTGCGGCTGCGCGGATGTCACTTCTTTGGTTGCGAATTGCGCGCTTTCCTTCTTTATCGCGCCTGCTCCGCTGCAGCATGAGAAAAGGGACATTTGAATTGAGTGAAGTTGTTTTTTTAACCGATAAGAATCCATTTTATTCCGACAATTCGGAATGATAAGATTGCATTATTTTTGGATTCGCCACTTTTGCAGTTTTGGTTATGAATAATTGCTGGCTGAATCGACTGACCACTCTGCTCTTCGCTTTAAGTTTTATGCATTTTGACAGAATTCCAGCTAAACACGGACAATTAGCCACTGCCGAATCACTGCCAAATATACAAAATTATGGAGATTAGATAAACAAACTTAAAGTTTGTTGAACCCTAAAACCCACAAATGGTCACCATTGCAAATTTGATTTTTGTGCGCTTGATTTTCATGAATGCACCTTGCTTGCTGGTGAATACAGTATCACAAAATTATCTATGCAGTTTAATATAGTAATCACAAGACCTCACCATTTTCCTAATCCATGTTAACTATTTTATCAAATATTAGCACTTCTTGATTGATAATATAATTACGGTGGATTGGAGATGGCTGTAAATGAAGGTAGTTCTGAAGTTGTCTTGTTTTTAGCGACAGTTTTATTTGTAGTAGCCCCACCCAACTTCTGTGACTGTTCCAGTAATATTTAATGAAAATAATGGTATTTGATTTGTTTCACATCAAAAATATGTCTGGATTCCTTCAATTCACATTTATGTGTCAAAACATTCATTCAACATTCGGCGCAAATCCTGACGATTAATATCATCCACCTTATCTTGTTTGCTTTTGGCAACCTGAAGAAGTCAAGAGCTGTAAGACTATGAAGGAAAAAAAGCAGCTAAAATAATTAAAATAACCTTTAGTTTCAGTTTTTTACCAGTTATGGCACTGTATCTGGCCTCTCCATCATTTGTGTCTGAGTCCGAAGAATCTTTGCTTTTTGACTTTTTAGATTTCTTCGATTTCTAGTTTTATAAAATCAGAATAGCAACTAATGTGTCAAGAAATTTACCTTTTTCTTGCTTTTGTCTTTTTTATGCTCGTTGCTTTTTGATTTTGATGACGCTATTTTATTCAATCAAATCAGAGGTTAAATACAGACAACAAATAAATAAAAAATATCAAGCATACATTCTTTCTTCTTTTTCTCAACAGAAGATTCAGTGGTATCAGATTCAGATTCCGAATCGACAGAAGAGTTATGAGAGTCAGATTGTTTTTTACTCTTTTTTTTACTTCTTGAGTGTTTCGATTTAGATGATTTTCTCTTAGATTTTTTTTTGCGAGACATTCGCTCGTCATTGCTGCCTTCGCCAGATGATTCAGAATCTGAGTCAATCTCACGGATGCGCTTCGAAGAACTGATTCGTCCGGAAGGTTTTTCGTGGTGATCTAGAGAGTGTCATTGACGTATGATGGCACAGCGTGTTACGGCGGGATACATTGCAAAGATATCGAACATAATCACGATGAATATGGCAGCCAGGCGGAGAAGCCGACGCAGATTTGCGTCAGGGGCCGGTTTTAAAAAAAAAATAGGTCAGACAGAATAAATAAAAACAAATAATCGAGGGAAACAAAATCATATATCTACCTGGCGCCAGAGCGGCGGAGCTAGATATCTTTGAAAATCGTGGTTCTGCCTCTGGGTCGGCGTCCGTGTTCCTCTGTTTGGTAGACATGCTTTTGTTTTTAACAGTTGATTAAAACAATTTTCAAATGCATGTCCACATCAATTCAAAAAGTGTGGTGAAGTCCCCGCTGTCTTGCGGTCTCAGCCTAGATCTACGCGCAACTCACCGTGTTAAAGCGCAAAAATCAGGAAAATTGTGCAAAAGAATCGAAAGCCACAAAGTATTCGTGGGAGGAAATTACTATGATTAAGATTGTAATAGCCCAATGACCTCAGCAACGAATCTCTGCTTTCTGCAAACAGTTAAGTGGAAAAACTACGCGAATATCTTTCTACTGTTGCAAGAAAAGAAAGAACAAGAATGCTAGAGCAAGTTATTATCACAAAAACCGCACCGTATTTAAAAAAGACAAGTATCACCGAAAATTAGAATTCATTTGATGCTGTTACAGTCTCGTAAAAATTGACTGAATACCAATAACGAAAAACAAAAGTATCAGCGGACATTCACTTGTCAAATGTCATCTCTAAAAATATGGAACGCCAAAGTTCTCAAGCATTAAAAAATTTGTCGAAATTGGCAGCTGTGACTATCGAAAATCTTGAAAGTGATTCAGAAAACTTCGAAAAAATAGCTATTAATAACAATATGTGGGCATAAAACTGGATTTAGAAATTTTGTATAGCGCTTCTATTACTGATTGAATGGAAGTTAAAAAAATTCTTTGACCGAGTCAGCACAATTTTCTATGAAAGCCAATTTTGCAACAATCTGTTCAAAAACAAGGCAGTACGGAATGACTCCTTTTTCAGCACCAAAAAATTAGTTGACAAAGAGAATAGTTTAATTTGTGCGATCAAATTTGATCAAATTTGTAGGAACAGATATTATTGAATGTTTGAAGTCATCAAACTTTGAAACCAGTGTGAATGGCAGCTACACCAAATGTCAAATCTTCCCATCCTTGTCCGACTAAAGTAAATCCAGCATTTTTAATCATGGCAGCAAATTTTGGTTGCGGAGGGAATTTTCGAATGCTTTCAACCAAGTATTGGTAAGACTCGGCATCGCCAGCAACAATCTGACCAATTCTTGGAATAACTTGAAAAGAGTAAAGATCATAAATTCTGTATGAAAAAAAAAATAGTTATATAGGCCCATTATAAAAAATAACGCCGTCAGATACCCTTTGACAAGAGGATTTTCGACTTGCCCAAATTCCAAAACAGTGAATCTGCCTCCAGGCTTTAAAACGCGATAAGCTTCAGAAACAACTCTGTCAACATGAGTGCAGTTTCTGATTCCAAAAGCAATTGTATAAGCATCAACAGACGCGTCTTCGATATTAACCAAATTTTCAGCATTTCCCTCTTGAAAAAATATCTTTCCTGAATCAGCAAAACCAAATCTTTTCGAGCGCTCTTTGCCAACTTCAAGCATTGCAGGGTTGATATCAACTACTGTTACCGATGCTGTATTATTGGCACCATACACTTTTTTACAGTAATCCAAGAATCTGAAAGCAATATCACCTATAATAAATGTCAGAAAATCGACGATGAATTGACAACGAAGATATTTAATTTTCTTCAGTCATACCAGTTCCACCTGCCACGTCAAGCAATTTCACGTTCGGACCGGGATTCAACGTTTGGATAAGGTGATCTTTCCATAAACGATGAACGCCGCCGCTCATAAAGTCGTTCATGACATCGTATTTGGATGCGACATTGCGAAAGACGGATCCAACTGAGAATTCAAAACGTCAAAGAACATGAAGCTGAAGACGAAACGCAAACCAAGCTGCTCCTTGTCTTCTTCACGCACAGTTTTATAGCCAAAATGTGTTAATTGTTCCTGGGTTTTTGCATTTTGCGTTTGTGCCGCTGCCGTTGCTGCTGTTGTAAAACGTCGTTGAGCATTAGCGAACGCCCTTCGAATCATTTTGCTTTGTGAGAAAACGAAAAGGGTGACAACAAAAAGACGAAAAATGGTGTGCGATCCAGCATAAGAACATTAATTATCACAGCGTCACCTTAATAATTAAACAGATATCCGCTAATATAGCCGTGGAAGCGCCAGGATCAACATTGCAAATCGCCAAAAAGAAACACGCACTGATTTTATCTGCTGATAAAGTTCGAAACAGGTCATTCATAGTCAGAATTTCTTACATATACTTATCAATTCAAAGCAGAATTTCAACGCTAGATCGAGAAATTCTGTCATATATTGCAAAATCGTCAATAACAAATGAAATATCAAACATGATACTACAGGCACGCGTCGACTCAGGCAAACTGGCATCCGAAGGTCACTTGAACGATAATTCAAAAAATTTCAATAATTCAAATATGATAGAACAACTTCTGAGCTCACATATCAGCAAAATTAAAGACACAGTTCGATCATTATTGAATTACTTAAAAGTTGTGGGACATGGAACAGCAAGTTGAGATTATTTTTTTATTAAATTTTACAAACTCCTATCAAACTTAGATATTAGAATTGTTCGCAAAACAATGGAAAGCGTGGAAGATGACATCAAAGCATTTCAAGAAATTACACGTGAAAAGTACTAAGTTTATTATTAGATCCAAAACTAATTTTTGACGTTTCACAGAATAGAAGCGTTAATTTTGGAAGAAAAAAATATTTCGCAAGAGTTGCAATTGCAAAATGATCGCATATCTTCAATCGAAACAAAATCGAATGGCTTATTTGATATCCCAGAAGTGGAGGTCAATAATAGAACTGATGAAAATTTAGCATTACGCGATCCAAAAATCGTATCAGAATCAGATTCAATAAATGAAATCAAAGCATTTCAAGTTAGTTAGAAATAGGCTTTTATTTTCTGAAAATAATTTTGCTATTAAACTTTAGGATTATCTTTTGCTTTACGGAGGATACAATGGAGGATGGGAAGAGCTGAGCCATGCTGCTTTTTTAAAATTACGGCAGAAATATGGTGTAAGTAAAAGTATAAAACCACTATTCTAAAGTTCGACTGAGTTTTTTTTTTTCTGTTCTGTTTTTTTTCCCCGAAATAATAGGCGAACAATTCGAAATTTTTAGCCTCTTGTGCAACGGCTATTCCAGGGATTGGATTTATAGAGGCAAAGAAGCACGAAACGTGGTACAGAAAATTCCAAGTTCTGCTCCAGGCTAAAAAAGATGCGATAAAAGCCTGGAAAGAGAAAAGGGCAATGGCAACTGTCGCAGCAGAAAAGACAATCCAAAAGACTGACATTTACGAAAACGTTTCGACGCATAAAATTGAAGTAGAGGCGGAAACTCGAAAAAAATTACAAGCGGAATTGCAAGCTTGGAAAGTAAGACATATCTAATTTAAAAATCCACGATACGACTTGGTCGCTAAAAAACATTAAAATACAGGAAAAGCAGAAAATAATAGCTCTTGAAAAAGAAAGGAAGGAACAGGAGCTGCGTTTAAAAAAAGAATTGAAATTAGAAATGTGGCGTGAAAAGAATGTATTCGTTTTCGAGCTCCTTTTTTGATTTTTTGATTTTTTTGACTAATCATAACCAAGGAAAATTTGAAAATTCGAGTTACTGAATATACTCAAGAAAAAGCACTTCAAGAAGCAATTCAAAAACAGCTGGTTGAAGAATCAAGAAAGATGCGCAGTCTGGCAAATGCAGCCATTGCAAAAGGAGAGTTTGCGAGGCTCAAACAGAAAGTAAGAGTAGTATGTAATTATTGAAAAATAACTTTAATGAATGATAATTACCAGGATCTTGAGTTAGTTGAGCGCAAGAAAATGCGCGAGCTCGAGCAAAAGAAGGCAGCTTCGGAAAAGGAAGAAAGACTCCAAAAACTTCGAGCAACAGTAAGAATTTCTGTACATAAATATTTTATTTTATTTAAACTACAGGTTAATATTGAAAGTAAAGCTGATCCATCACGAGTTTTAAAGCCTACGAAAGTTTTTGAAAACAGAATCAATGCCGAAACCGAAGAAAACCCTGCCGGGAAATTTCAAACACTTCCAATTCCAAAAAGGTGAGTAAAACTTTTTTTTTTTTGAGCTATAAATATTTCACTTCTGTAGACATGTACCAAACTGGAGACGCGGAATTTAGTCCCGATTTATTGTGAATACTGTAAAAAATAAACCCCCAATTTCGCGTTACTGTCTATATTGATCCAAAAAATAGTCATAAATATGAGGTATAAGAACGTCAAATCAACTCAACCCTCTCTAAGTTAAAGTGAATATGTCTTTGGAGATTCTTGGAGAAAATTGTGAGATTTTTTGTCACTGTTTTCTTCGTCCGGCGTTGTGTTGGAGATGTTGGAGACCTTATTTTGAGACAAATCAAAAAAAAAAATAGAAAAAAAATGCATGTATTTAGCATAAAATAACCCAACCAGCCATCATTCTATACTAAAATTAAGTTAGGCAGAACAAAATTTTATTTTCAAGAAAATGTTGGTGCCAATAATATCATCACGTCAAATTCTCAGCAAATCCAGATTATTCAATTTACCTTCAACAGTCAAACTTGTGTCATGAATGGAAACCCATGTTTTTGGAGAAACAAGCAGTTTGTAAGTGTGTGTAGTTGTGGCTAAAACTCTTTAGAGACAACAGTGGGTTTCTTCTTTTGCATTGAAAAAACACACTACAAAGATAGCGGTTTTTATATTCACAAACTGAATTTTGCGGACTTATTCTGCCTCAATACATTTTATAATGATACTCGCATCATTGCATCAATACTTTTTGAAGTTTTGAAGGTTTCCAACGTCTCCAACACACGGCAAACAAACAATTACAAAGAACTGGAATCTCCACGAAAATATCCAAGTTCTCCAAAGAATAAAATAATAAAGTAAGTAAATAGAACAGCAAAATTGCTTTGCAATTTTGCGGAAAACTTTCTTGAATACCCCTTTTTTTTAAAATCCAAATGGAACGCCTGATTAAACTTGATAAAAAGGCGAAACAGCGTAAAAACTTTAAGAACGTTTTAGAGTGCTTTCGATCGAATAATAATCAATCCATGAATCAACGTCAAATCGCAGCGTGGATGTTGAAACAAAGATTGTCGAAGTCAATCAAAGGCTCGCTTTCGAATTTTTCGCGTTAAAAAAAGTAATATTATCCAAGAACGCGTTTAAAAAAAGCAATACTTTCCAACGCCTTCTCTCTTTGCGCAAACACATTTCGTCGTTCTTGGATCCCCGAATCGCAAAGCCATGCTGCACTCCTTCAAACCATTCCACCTCGAATTCAAAATTTTTCTGCGTAAGAGCTAACTTGATCGAGTCGCAGTCGGCTTCCTTGATGCGTTGATCAATTTCAGCCAAAGCAAAATAAATTGGTTTTACGATGAGCTCGGCATCGTGTGGGAATTGAAGAGAACCACCGGGATGCGTTGCTGTGACTACGTCGACAATGTCGGGCTGTTGCGCGAGCCTAATTCCAATTGCACCTCCCCACTGTATAAATTCTTTTAGTAGAATAAAGCAATTAGTGCACTTACGCAATAACGAGATAAGCCACCTTGTTCCCACGCCGAGATACTTTCAAATCCGCGATAAAACTTTTGATGATTTCAATCCCGCTATTTTCGTTGTTCCTGAAAAGGAAGGCTGGAAAATACCGCAGCATTCGGAAAACAACGGTAACAGTTTGAACAAACGTGGCATCCTTTGAGTTCATCGCAAAGATCGTGTCCATAAGATCGGCTGGTGGCTCAGTGCCTTTGAACATATCTGGCGCGACACAAAGATATCCTTCAGCAGCAAATCTGTCGGCGATAAGTCGCGGGTTTTGAACTGTGAAACCAAAGACATCGGTTCCAATCACTAAAATATTTCCAGTCGGTTGTGCTGGATTTGCGGCGTAAGCTTTGTGCCCGGCGATAATTCCTTCGGCTCCGGTTGGTATTCCTGCATCCACAGTTCCAGAACAACATGCAATTAAAGTCATCTGCTTGGGTCAAAAAAAAATTTGCATGAATGATAGTTTATTCTTGAAAACAACGACATTAAGATGGTTAATTGCAAGGATGCAGATTTCATTCAACCAAACAGAAAACACCGGTCGCAGCCAATGACGTGCTGACTTTTGACGTTGAAACAATTCTGACCTGTGAAAGCATTTTACAAGAAGTTTTGCAATTTCCACAGTAGTATCTCCAAGTGAATATATCTTAAGAAATTTTCGGAGTCAATCTGGAGATTTTCTTACATACAATTTTTTATTTGCTTCATGTTGGAAAAAATTAAGGAACTTATATATATATATTATTAATATTAATGATAATATGGGTCTTGATCCTGGTTCATATCAAAAAAAGAAATAACATAATAAATTTGTTGCGTGATTTTTTTGTGGAAAAAAAAAAAAAAAAAATTGATGGTTGATAATAATTAGAAAAGCTTCAAACAGAACTGTTTCTTATTCTATGGTCACTTCTAGCTGTACTAGAAAATTTTACTTGTAGTGAATTGCTTACTTTCAAAGCATTTGCAAAAACAACAACCATTTCATGAAACAACTTTTGAAGCCCTGCCAGTTCATAAACAAATGATTGACTTTTGACACCTGTGTTTTTCTCCAAATTTTCTTGAAATTTGAGCTGTTTGAGCATGATAATTTGCGTGGAAACTAGTTGCAATTGCCGCGAAATCACAATTGCAAAAACAATTGCAAATGTTAATACTCCAACAATCACACCCAACATTATCAAGCCAGTATTTCTGGAAGTTTTGTTCAAATCACATTCCATGGCGTCAACGTTAAGATATTCCATGAATAGTATCTCCAACTGTGGAGTTTATTAAGTAGATTTCTGTTCTCCAGTTGCCCCCATTCACAGTCCGAAGAGGAGAATATTTAGTTCCAAGTAATAAAGAGCTTGAAATCATACTGATTTGCTGTGTTATATTCATGTTCGGATATGCCAAGCTTAAAATATTGCAGATATCTTTAAAAAACGGATCATCAACTTCATCCACTGTAAGTATTGTTGACAAATCAGAAGACAAAACTTGTGCTGTCGAAGTTGTTGCCAGAACATAAGCAGTATTTACTTCAAGAACTGCAACAAATACTGGATATGGTACAGTAGCAACTGTGCTTATGATGGTTGAAGAAATTGAGCTGACAACCCAGTCGCTGGTTACAGCTACCGTTTCTCCAGTTTTTTGATAAATTGCAACATAAACAAGAGTTTTTAAAATTAAGCCGTGAAGAGAATATGATGGTAAGATGTAAGAAGAATATGATTCTTTGTAGTCCAATGAAAAATTAGTTGTGTAATTTTTGGCTACATTTGCAACAGTTGGATCCCCAATCGGAAAGCCATACTGAGTACAAGACCATATATAATTATTTTGCGTATTTTGTGCTTGCAACTGTTGTTATACGTTTTTTATGATTATTTAATTTATATTATGCTGTGGTTAGGGTTTCTAAGGAATTGTGTTTTGGAAATACTAACGATGTTAAGCTGTATATAATCATAAAAATATCCTGAAATTAATCCTTCTGGATAAGAGTAAAAAAACACGTCGTGTAATGTGTCACTGTTTGCTTGCAAGAGGAGAGACATGCTTGTTGGTGTTTGATTATAAGTTGTCGAAGTCGCAGCACTCCATTCTTCAGTCTGCAGCATAATATAATTTAATAAATTAAGAAATTAAATAAAATAAGAATGTTACAGCAAAAAATTGAGCTTGAAGCAAAGTCACTGATTGCTGAGATATCGCGAGGGATAAATTTTGTCATATTCAAAAGAAGTCAATTGAAAGGCAATATTTTTGCCATAGCCAGCCGCATTTGACATACTCAAGTAACCTATGCATATCTTCGTTATGTTGGTCAAAAATTGCGTGCATCTGAGATGGATGAAGTACTGCAACAACATATTGACTCAAAAACTTATGTCCAATTACTGAAATTCAAAAATGGTGGTGATATCAAAATCCCTGCTCAGGTGATATTGGTATAACACTTCCTGCTATCTTGTTTATTTGTAGGAGCGGAATGTACATCTGGTTTAATGGACTCTTTGACAACCATTACTTATGAAGGCTTTGCGTTTGCATATGTTACAGCCCTGTGGCAGGGGGGCTTGAAATTATTGCTTGGAGTCAATTACGATATTTTATTGGAGTTTGTGATTTGATGCAAGAAAATGACAAAATTTCAAAGGCCTATTGAATCTCTGACACATCACTGCTTGGTGTATTAGTATGTGGACCTGGATTCAAGTTAATTCTCGTTGGGGGAGACTTTTGCTGTTGGAGTGATGTTGTCTCCAATGACAGTTTGATTGAAATTGACAGACTGTTAGGATGCAATGAACTTTTACAGATTGGAAGAATGACATTAGGGCTTTGGAATTTAGTCACTGAAGTATTGGTTGAATTAAACTCAGAGAAATATTTTGCAAAAGGAAAGGCATTAATATTCTCTGGAAATAGAATGATGATGCATGCAAGCAGATCTACTAATTTCACATCATACATTGATAGACTTCAAGAGGACCTTACAGCAGACCAATTGTTTGACAGAGTAAGATTTAGTGAGGAGTGGAAAGTAGGGAGTGTAGCATCAAAAATAATTGACACTTGGGACTCTGAAAAACTTTGCAATTGTGTTAGCTGTCTTAGACCCACAGGCAAAACGTGTTGTTGTATTACCAACTGAGATAGTGGAGTTAATATCAGCCAAGGTTATATCAAACCTTTTCAAAAGTCTGTTCAAATTGTTGTATCTGCTGGCTTTTTCTTTTGATCCCTTCCTCCTTGCTATATTGGTTCCAGTCAACTTGATACTGATAAGCAGTGGATAATAATTGCAAGAACTTTAATCAAGCATCTAGATAAAATGACAAAGTACAACATATATTCACTTGGACACAAGTTTTCATCCACAATGATTGGAATAAATTATCTCAAACCAACTCTTGCATCTTTAGAAATAAAGATGACAAGTGGAGTAGAAATGGAGTGCTTCAGAAAATGGACACAAAGTTCACAGGAAAATGGATAGGTAGTATTGAGAAAGACACAACAACATTTAAAACAACTGTGTTGTCAGTTTTCAATTTGGTGACATCAAGTAATCTACATCAAAAAAACCAAGTTTTATTGTTGAATGTGTTTGTGCTTTTGTTTTGGCTGTTGTTGGTAATGTTGACAAGGAATTAGTGATGACTCTATCAGGCAAGCACATTAACAAAAACAAATTGTTGAAGCTTTGATTGGTTAATTTGTTTTCTGATGATCAATTTATCAATGAGAGATATGAGATCAACGAGATCACAAATAATAATAAAGTGTTTTATGCAGAGCTGTGACTTCTTCAAAGTAGTTGAAAGTTTTCTTGTTGTTGTTCCATTTGGCGGTGCATTGTTATCTTTCACTTTGTAATAGAATTTGTGGGTCATCCTCAAAATGCATTTCAAAAGCCAATTGACACATGGCTTATGGATTGTATCATCAACAGGCTGGGTCAAATTGTTCAAGGAATGGTGTTGGGCAAAACGCGGGCAGATGGGGATGTTGCCAAGACACCCCAAATCCCAATTTTATTGAGAAACACAAAAATAAAATCAAAAGAAAACAGGCACAAAGCTTGCGTAGTGGGCGGAGGGTAGGGGGAAAAATCGCACTAGATGTGGGTCGTTAAAGAGAAAAAGATAAAACAAATTTTATTCTTGACAAGTCTCCTTGCCTTGTTGAACTGGTTTTAATAAATCAAAACCTTGCAAACATGGGGTCCTGAAATGATGTTATTGTTGACTGAAATATACAGTGAATATGTACATTCAGGGTTTAAGTTAAAAATACCACCAAGTGTAATACCTCGCATTACTGAGCAAAAAGAGGAAAACAATCCCTTTTTGCGCTTCATTTGAGAAAAAGTTGCTGTTACGCCTAGCAATGTTTTGCTGAAGGAAGTATATCATAATTGGTTGGAGACTGAGGGTCTCAGAAACAAGAAGAGTTTATCAACAAAGACTGTGGCAGACTCATTGATCCTTGCTAGTTATTCTGTACCAAAGGATCAACAAAATCTTCCAGCCTGCATCAGCAATGTACAATGCTTAATGGGTTATGATTTCAATGAGTAATTATTCCAAGTCTCCATTTTGAATAACGTGTTTTCCTTGAATATCATGTAGTTTTTCAATGGAATAAGTTATAACCAAAAGAAAAATAAAAAAATATCAGGTTTGCGCTTGATTTAAGTAAAAAAGTAACCTTTAGTAAAAAACAACTTTGCAAGTCTGAATTATTCTAAAAAGTAATGAATATTAAATCAAATCAAATATAAAAGAAAGAACAAAATAATAAGAAATAAGTAGTAATAAATACATTTATGGAACTAAATTAGATATACAAAAAATGGTACAGAACTCAATACCTACGCTTATCATCTACACTCTACACTAGATGATGAATCTGATGTGAAAGGTTGCATTTTTAGATTCTAATATTGTTTGTCTTTTTGTTTTTGTTTTGTATTGATTGGTCAGAAAAATTCCCATTTTAATTTGTTGCTGAAAGCTGAAAGTTGATTACTGTGTTAAAATTTGAGCAACTTACCATTACAGAAGGTGAATTTGAAGAAGCCTCACCACTTCATATTAATGCCACCAAAATCTCTAAGAATAGTTCTACCCTGTTTGGGGAGGCAATTTTGTGACCCCCTATTGTTAAGATACTCCTTCCAATAAATGTTAAGATATTTGTTTGTTATTTTGTTGCATTTGGCTACAATTGGTTGCATTTTGGAATGTGATTTGAAATGTGATTTGGAATTAGACATGTAAAAATAGGACATTGTGTTTCAAACACAAGCTTATCAACAGTGAACATTTCTTTGTCCTCAATCTAAAAAAAAAGTAAAATATATCAAATCAATCAAACAGTGATTTGCCATCCAAAAAAAATAAACAGGCAACAAACCCTGAGAGCAAGTAGTAATCTATAGTGGGATTGAATGAACAAAGGGTAAAAAATTATCAATTATCCATTTCAAAGCACCTTTTGTCTGAAACCTACTTATTCCATTCATAAGTAGCACTTATATGTCACACATCTATGCTTTACATATTGGTGAAATGCAGTGCTCATATAAATAAATTTAACTATTGATAGTTTTTTTATTAAATCAAAAAAAAAAATTCAGAAAAATGCCACCAGGTGCAAGAGTTGTGAAAATGGCCCCCAAATTCATGATTAATCCATAGTCACATGTGCCTACCACTGGGATTATATTCTGCTCACACACTTTCCTAGCAATAATGGGCGGTACTTTGATGATATTTGTGACATCGAGTTGCTTGGCGATCCACGTCATTGTGGATTGTTCCCAGATTTGTAACACAATTCCGGTGTTCTCTAAGGTAATTCCACCACATTCAAGCCCAAAGTTTATTCTATTTAGTTATTTATTGAAAGTGCTAAAAACAGCCAAATTTTTGCACCATACACATCATTGCTCCAGAAAATAAATAAATAAAAACTATTTCTTATACTTTTTTTATATTTTTATATTTATTTATTTATACTTTTTATTTATTCTATTTCTGTTTTTGAAAGTGCTAAAAATAATTCTGCCAAATTTTTGCACCGTTTTATAT
>JADGJH010000527.1:7315-17337 GCA_027596945.1 Physocladia obscura
GAAAAAAAAATCTGAGGCAAGTGAAAATTAGAAACTTCATTGTTTTCAGAAGAAAACAAAAAATGAATGTTATTATTTCCAAATGACAAAAAAGGAGAAACATCATGCTTTCCTTCAAAAGACAAGTAGTAAGCAGTGACAATATGATGGAGATGGTACTTTTGCAATTGATTGCAAGCAAATCTGGTTGTTGAGCATGGTTTGACCCTGCATGATTTCCAATTTCAGGTAAAATTCAAGCAATTGATTTGCTCCTCTGCAATGAACACAACTTTTTTAGTTCTCACATTTTCTTTGTTGATTTGTACTTGCTTCCTGGCTTCTTTGCAATTTTCGGCTGCTTTGCACTTATTTTTTTTTGTGACAATGACTGTTTTAAATGGAGATCTTCAAAACTGTATACCTTATCAGGTTGAACACATTGTTCCAGCTTTGCATTCACTTTGCTGATGGGATTTTTTAAGCTTGAAGATTCAAGCAAATCAATCATGACTTTTGTAGTAGCATCAGTTTTTCCAATTTCACTTGATTGGGTGTTTATGTTGAGCATCAATTTTTTGACAATGATTTCTTTGTTAAATAGAAAAATTCCTGCATATGCAAACAATGACCAGATAATCAGCGGATTTTCTAACAGATCTTGAGTAAGCATAGATGAATACAGTTAGTTCTCTGTCACCAGCTGCCATAGTGTCCATCATATTGTCTTTAATTGTCCAGAGTGGTCTTGCAACAACTAATTACAGTTAGTATGCACAAAACAGTCAGAATAAAAACACTCACTAACCACCAAATGAATATGAGCACTGATTTTTGAGAACCACAATAAAATCCGCAAAGTTTTTGATTTTAACTCCACCACTTTTGTTTTGAACAGTGCCAAAACTGTTAACTGTTGCTTTGCCTTTCAATTCCAGAGCTGCTGTTGCCCAGAGTGTCATTTTCAAATCAGCTGCAGTTCCATTGAATTCAACAGTTGGAAGGGTTTTTGCATTCTCGTTCTTCTGTGACTTGTAGCCCTTGACAATGGGAATCAGCTTCAGAGCAAACGTAGCAGACATGTCAGATCCAAAATTAATTTTGTCCAAAAACAACTATATCAAATAAAAACAAATTATACATTAAGTATTTAACTTCTACTCTCATATTTCCATTTCAAACTCTTGTTATTTAGTTCTGAGAGAAAAAGTATTGAATTAGTTGACTCAAGTCACTATAACTACCTACTATTTTCTTCAACTTACCAGAACCTTATGCCTGTTCCCCAGCTAATTAAACAAATTTACTTCATATATATTGATATTTACTTTGTAAAAAATATATATAAACACAAAAACTGAAATGTCATACCACAATTGGTAGCTCAGTGGTTAAGGCATTGGCCAGGTGAAGGAATTGGGTTTACTCCTTAGGTTGTTATTTTTCCATTAGTTTACTATTTTCAGACCTTCTTTTCTCTGTGATAGGCCATTTTATGCCAGAAAGGCATATAAGGAAATTTAATTATACAGGATATACCAAGCACTGAATTGTTTGAATGAGCACCTGCTTAAGGTACGCCTAATTAATCTGTCAACCATGTATAAAAGTACAGCTTGTCTAGTTGACAGAAGTAACATCCTGATAAATCTAGTGCTTCTAAATCATATTTTGAAGTAACTTGGAATAGAAGGGCATCAAATGCCCTATGAGAAATAGTTGTACAATGTTTATCATGCTCTAATAAACAATAAAAACATTCTTTATTAAAGTCACAGCCAACAACTGAAAATGGCTATCAACAAAGCAGCACTGAAGTGTGTTTTCTGAACCAGTACAACTTTAGATTGTGTTAAAGCATAAAAAATTCAAGCTGTATTGAAAGATGAATTCACTCATTATTGAAAGAAATTGCTCAATTCACTTAAAAAGTAAAGAACAAAACAGCAGACTTGCCATTTCTATCATTAAGTGGTAGCTTTTGTATTAATACAAGAAAGTTTTGTATGGGGAGGAAAATGCAAGATTTATTTAAAGACTGTTTTTGGAATTTTTGTGATTGAGGATTTTGAACAATGAAAACCTAGAAAATTCTTGCTAAAAATCCTTACCATACACAGTCATAAACGGAGATTGCAACAGGTTGTTGTTTGTCAGAAAGTGTGTTTCAAGGCAACTTTTTCTTGAATGAAAATTATCTTATTTTGGAAAACAAGGGGACACAATATGTTCAAGTTTATTTTTTCTTTGGGTCAGAATAGATTTTGGTCGCAGATGTAAAACTTGGACTTATTTCATTGTTGTTTGTTCTTTTTCTTTGTTAAGCTCTTGTTTTTTAGTACGAACATCTCGAGCTTTTATAGCCATTTGTAATAGCTGATTTTGTCCCTCTTCCCCTGTTTCACTAACAAGCCTTGAAAAATATGCATCTTCCGCAAGCAACGGCTTGCTCAACAGTTCAACAGGAATCCCAAACTCCACCAATTTTCCTTGATCGAGAACCATTACATAGTCATAGTCAATAATTGTATTCTGTTTTTTTTTCTGAGCAAGATGCAAATAATTAGAATACAACCAATTAACTTACCAAGCGATGCGCAATAGTTAAAGTTGTAGCTCCATGAAATACTCCTCCGCGATCTCTCAAAACTTTACCAATTAACGCATCAGTATTTAAATCAACTGCACTTGTTGCTTCATCCATAACAAACACTTTGCTGGATCGCAAAATCGCACGCGTAAGGCAAACAAGTTGACGTTCTCCCACACTAAAATTTCCACCATTTTCGCTCACAAATGCTTCTAATTTTCCTGGCAAGTTTGAGACTACTTTTTGTAGCTGAACTGCGTTTATGGCTGACCAAAGTTCATCATCAGAGTGGCTGCCAGTGGGATCCAGATTGAATCGCAAAGTACCACGAAAACAAAATGGATCTTGTGGGATAATCGAAATGCTTTGCCTCAATAATTTTAACGGAAGCTTGGCAGTGTCAACACCGTCAATCAAAATATTTCCATCTGGACTAACAAGTCGAAAAAGAGCTTGAAGAAGTGAACTTTTCCCAGCACCAGTTCTTCCAACGATTCCGACAGTAGATCCAGCAGGGATGCGCAGAGTAATATCTTGTAAAACATTCTTGTCGCTTGGTGGATATTTCAGGGATAGATTTTGAAACTGGATATCGCCTTTATTTGGCCAGTTTTTTGGAGGTATTATTGGACTCTCTGGTTGCTTTTCGGGTGGAATTTTCGTGTACTCCAAAACTCTTTCAGTACTTGTCATGAGGTTCTCAACTTCAGCGCTTTGGCGAAATGCCCATTGAAGACTTCCTACAAGATTTAAACAATATGTCAGAATCAAACCCACATTTGCTCCACTTAGGTGTAAGGATCCAACATTGCTGACACCAACAGTTGTAAAAACAACCAACGCCAAAAATAATGCACTGATTATATCTAGTCGCATTCCAAGCCAACGACCGACGGAAAGGTATAAGACTGCAAGTCGCGAATTATCGTTTTGGAATTCTGAAAAGTTTGTCAAAAATCGTTGTTGGGCGCCAAATGCTCGGACAGTGGACAACCCTTCTAAGGTGGCCGGGATCGTAGCATAGACTGGAGAACGGGTGATTGCTTCATGTCGTTTCACTTGACGCGAGGTTATAACATATAAACGACGAACATGGTAAAATATGTAACCAATAGGAGGAAGAATGACTAAAACAAGAGGAAGTATTGTTGCAGAGAGGATTACTGTACTGAGAACTGCCAAAGACTGCACAGTAAAGTCAAATAGAATCCAAGGAAGATTTTCATCAACGCGGCTCAAATCCGAAGACATTCGGCTGTTTTTATATTAAATGCATTTTTTGTTCAATTTAGAACTTGAATTAGCAAAAATGTTCAAATATACTTCATAATTCTTCCGGCCGGATTCTCGACGAAAAATCGCATTTCCGCTTGGAAAACACTATTCATAACTTTTTGTGACAACACAAGTGAGCTTTTGATGCAAAGACTGAAAAACATCAATGATCGACTCACGACTACTACAACAGCAACCAAGGCTAAAGTCACGAATAGAGAACCCCATTTGGGTTGCTTTTGTTGTTCAGCATCTTGTGAAGACCACTGCCCAACAGAATAATCAGACATGATAAGTAAAATTTGTCCGAATATCAAAGCAGCAACAAGAGTTGAAATTCCAAGCCAGGAAGCCCCAGAACGAAAATATTCAAAATAGACTGATGCAGATACTGTTCCTTTTGCAGCTTCTTCTTTGGTGAAAAGTGGTGCCGAATCGGAAACATTTTCTTGTCCAATTGCAGTTTCGTCCTCAATATCGATTTTTTTTTTAGGCGATATATTAATTTCTTGCTCGTCAGAGGTTTCAATATCTTCTTCATTGGATTCGGAAAACTTTTTCAAGATTACAGAAAAACTGGATTTTTGGTGCATTACATGTTCATACGACCCAAACGCACTAACTACACCATCTTCAAGCAAAAGAATTGAATTCGCGGCTCGAACATACTGCAATTGATGCGTCACAAGAATTCTGGCCTTGTTTTTCAACAGACCATTCACGCAACCGTCAAACAGCTCCCGCCCAACTTTTGCATCAACAGCAGACAGTGGATCATCCAACAAAATCAAATCAGCGTCACTATAACACGCCCGTGCAAGCGCAAGTCGTGCCTTTTGTCCCCCCGAAAGCGTGATGCCACGTTCACCAACTATCGTGTTAATTCCATGTTCCAAAATCAATAAATCGCGTTCAAGCGCACAGGCTTGCACGACGATCTTCAATCTCGCAGGGTTCATTGATGAGCCAAATAAAATATTTTCAAGAATCGTGCCGCTGAGAATCCACGGTGTTTGGCTTGCGTAGGCAATTTTTAGGTTTGGACGAGCGCTAATAGTTCCGTTTGGCGAGCATTCCATTTCTCGTAGAATTGCATTTAGGAGAGAAGATTTCCCGGAGCCGACTGGCCCAATGACTACAATCATTTGCCCAGATTTTACCGTCAGGTTTATAGAATTTAGAATTGGTTTGGTAGTTTCGTCGCTGCGATTTTCGAAAGTTTGCTTGTCGCTCACAATAAACTTGGAATCTTTAGAATGTGTGCCAGAAGCTGCAAGTGGACTCAGCGGCCAGCTAAATGAAGCATCTTTTAATTCTAGAATTGTGTCACTGTCCAGCGTGGTCTGACCGTTGCTGGAATTTTCGATTTCGGGCAAAAGCAGAAACTTTTTGATACGTCTAAATGAAACGAGAGATTCAATGCTGAACTGAAGGCCACTTGGAAATCTAAATCCCATGTTCCATTTTAAACTTGTAAGGAGTGTTATTGTTGTAAACACAATACTGGGTGTGAAAACACCACCAATCAGATAAAAGGTACCAAAGCTGAAAAATTCAATAATTGTACTGAATGATTGATAGAATGCGAGGTTAATAGCCCGCAAGATGTTTGCTTTCCACATCTGAAACGATGAAAAAATAATCAGCGTAAGCAAGAAAACTTTACTTTTTGGTTACCATATTAACTTCCTCTCTTCTTAAGCCATCAACTTTGTCCATCAGAGGCTTTTCCCAAGCATATAATTTCACCATCATAATTCCATTCAGCATATCGCTAACATATTTCAATCTAGCATCACGAGGTTCCACAGTTGCTCTCCTGAACTTTCCAAATTGTCCAGAGACCCAACCTTGAACTGGAATAACCAGCAATGTCACTGCACTTGCAACGAAGGCAGCATTTCCGATTTGTCGATATATAAGTCCTGTGGCAATAACTAGAATCACCGGCCCGATTCCGATGAAAAGAAAAAAGTTTGCAGCTTCTTCAAAGCGATTGACATCGTTTGCAACAAGATTAACAATATATCCCGACGAAGAGGTGTGACTTATTGATAACTTCATACATTTCTTGTATATTGCGGTCACAAAAGTGATGCGCAGTTGAGTTCCGAGCCTATTTGAAATCCACCAAGAGATATGGTGCAGTATTGCCACAGTACACGAACAAAGTGCAAGAATGGAGGCAAATCCGAAGCCTTGATTGAAATCCCCGTTTGCGTTCGAAAACCAGTCCAACAACTTCGACAAATATGTGGCGCTCAATAACAACACGCCTTCTTCAAATAAAAAAAAGAATGTTGTCGCGAAAATGACTCGATGGAATACCTTCAATGTAACCCATGCCTGTGAAGAATAAAGGTGAAAATTTGAGTGCACTTTTTGAAATCCTCATTACCCACCAATGAAGCTTTTTCTGGACCTAACTTTTTAACTTCAGAATTCCATGCTTCCATTAGCTTGTTTGATAGTATATCAGCATCTTCTTCATCGTTGTTGAGAGGCCAATCGTTGCTACCAAGTTCTTGTGTAGATCCTCGCCGGATTGTTTCATTCACATAAGAATATGTCCATTTATTCCAGAAACTAACGTCTTGTCGGCGTTTGAACCGTTGCGGTTGGGCAATGTCGATTCCGCTTTGCTTTGCTTGGTGAATCATCAGACAATTTCAATTTGAAAATTCACGAAGAAAAAAGAAAAGATCCCATTGGTGGATCATGTTTTTGACATCAAACATTGAAAAAAAAAAGAAAAAAAAAGACTGACATAGACAACAAACGGAATTGGCGGAAAGCCCCTCCTAATTTTAATTAAAAAATCGCCGTAGACGCCCAGTTGGCGCAACAAGCAAACATGGCACGCTGCAACCAGGGGGCAACTTGGTAGCAAAGAAACAAAAACAGCATGAAAAGCAGCATAAAGTAAACGATGACATTATTCCTCACTAAAATCGCTGCTGATATTCTTTGGTACGGCATCCGAACTGTTGTTTTTTTTACAAAGACAACAAAAAAATAAAACAACAAAATTAAAAGAGCAAGTAGCAATTAAATTAATTCTTGAAGAGTAATTGAGCTTTTTTTTAATTTTTTTATTATTGTTTTTGTTTTTGTTCTCGGATTGTTTCTCTTTGCCTTTGGTCACTTTGTGCCCAATTGTAAATAGAAATCTTTATGATATTTAATAAAGTATAACAAAGACATTATACTCATTTCAAATGAAAAACCAAAGAAAAGCACATTAAATATTTCACAATACACCGAAATAGAAAAAAATAAAGTAATTTTTTTAAAAATACTAGTGAAATGGGATGAGTTTCCGGATGGGTGCAAGTATTGTCCACGTCCATTCTTCTGCTTAGAAATTTCACAGCCGATATAATACCAATTAGAATTTGTCGAAAATAATTCATTTAAAAAGACTGAGAATAGCAGCGATATAATCAAATTAATCATGTGACAAGTGTTAATAATATTATTAACGTTTCAGTTGACAAGGAAAAATTAAACACAAAAAAAAAGCCAAAAAAGAAAAACCAAAATAGTAGAAATGGCACAAACTCTTTACGACAAAGTTTTTGCGGACCACGTGGTGTCGACAGTATCTGGAAACATCGAGATAACACTGGACGAACCTGTTGTACTCTATATTGACCGTCATCTGGTTCACGAAGTTACCAGTCCCCAGGTTAGTATCGGTGCTTGGCCAACGAAAAGATCAGTGGAAGTAACGAAGCTCAACGTTGATGACAGGCCTTCGAAGGTTTACGGAACGCCTCACGCGGAGTTCGTCGTGTTGATTTAACGCTGGCCACCCTGGATCACAACATCCCAACTTCATCGAGAAAGGTGATTAATCATAATATGTATTTATATCAATCAGCAAATAGCGTCCTGATTCCTTTCCATCAGAATTTCGCAAATATCGACACATTCGTCAAAGAAGCTGACTCGAAAGTTCAGTGTGTGACTCTCGAAGAAAACGTTGAAGCGTTCGGTCTCAATTATTATGGTACACCAATCAAAATGTAAAATAGCCCAAGACTCACAAATTCAAACTCAGGCCTCGGTGACAAACGTCAAGGAATTGTGCACGTAGTTGGCCCCGAACAGGGATTTACTCTTCCGGGAACAACTGTAGTCTGCGGTGACTCACACACATCCACTCACGGCGCATTTGGTGCACTTGCATTCGGAATCGGAACATCCGAAGTCGAACATGTTCTCGCAACGCAAACCTTGATTCAAAAAAAGTCAAAGAATATGCGCGTCTTTATTGAAGGCGATTCGTTGTTGGAAGGCGTCACTTCAAAAGATTTGATGTTGCATATTATTGGTATCATTGGAACTGCTGGTGGAACTGGAACTGTTATTGAGTTTTGTGGGAAAGTTATTGAAAAACTTTCTATTGAGGCGAGAATGTCAATCTGTAAGACTCAATTTTGGGTTTTCATTTGATTCAATTATCATCAGGTAACATGTCGATTGAGGCTGGTGCGCGCGCTGGAATGATTGCTCCAGATGAAATAACGTTTCAATACATTCAAGACCGGCCGATGGCACCAAAAGGCGCAAGCTGGGATGCTGCTGTCGAATACTGGAAATCCCTTAAGTCCGATGTAGGTGCGAAATACGACATTGATGTCACAATCAAGGCATCAGATGTTGTGCCTTCAATTACTTGGGGAACTTCGCCTCAAGATGTTGTTCCTATTACCGGTTCTGTTCCGGATCCAGGAAACGTTTCTGACCCAACAAAAAAAGCTGCGATCGAACGCTCGTTGTTCTACATGGGACTAGAAGCCAACAAAAAAATGGAAACCATCAAGATTGATAAAGTTTTTATCGGATCTTGCACCAACTCTCGAATTGAAGGTAAAAGCAAACCAAAAAAATTTCGAAAGACTACACAGTAAATGCTTTTTCGTTTATCTAGACCTTCGCTCCGCTGCAAAAATTGCTCGTGGACGAAAAGTCGCACCTCACGTCTATGCCATGATTGTTCCCGGATCTGGGTTGATCAAATCTCAGGCCGAAGCCGAAGGTCTTGACGAAATTTTCAAACAAGCAGGCTTTGATTGGCGTGAAGCGGGTTGCTCAATGTGTTTGGGAATGAACCCGGACCAACTTGTCCCCGGTGAACGTTGTGCTTCGACGTCAAACAGAAACTTTGAAGGTAGACAAGGGCCTGGGGGGCGAACCCACCTGATGTCGCCAGCAATGGCTGCCGCTGCCGCTGTTACTGGGCACCTAACAGACGTGCGCACACTGCCAATTTTGCCTGGATTCAAAACGATCGAACTTGACTCAAAAGATTTCCTGAAAGCCGAATCCTTTGAGTATGCAGGAATTGCAGAAAATATTGCACAGGCAGTCCTCGCTAGTTTGGCCAAAAAGAGATCTTCTGTACCATCTGTTCCCGCTTCATCAACTAGCGGCAGTCTTGAACGATTCACTGTACTCAAGGGTGTTGTTGCGCCACTAGAGCGTGCTAACGTCGACACTGACATGATTATTCCCAAGCAATTTCTTAAGACAATCAAGCGAACCGGTCTTGGAAAAGCATTGTTTTATGAAGTTCGGTATGACCTCTCAATGCCAATTGACGAATTAAGCGGTTTATATCCTGAGATTGACACGTTTGTTTTGAACAAGCCGCAATACCGTAAATCGAAAATCCTGGTCGCTGGCGAAAACTTTGGATGTGGATCTTCACGTGAGCATGCACCCTGGGCTCTTCTGGATTTTGGTATTCGCTGCATTATCGCCGAGTCATTTGCGGATATCTTCTACAACAATTGCTTCAAGAACATGATGTTACCTGTTATTCTCTCAAAAGAGAATGTTGCTGTAATCACGCAAGATGGCAAAGATGGCATGGATATCGAGGTTGATCTTGTGAGTCAAGTCGTACGACGGTCAAATGGCCAGGAAATATCATTCGAAGTTGAGGAACTGAGAAAACGGTGCTTAGTTGAAGGACTGGATGATATTGGTATGACATTGCAGAAAGAGAGTAAGATTAGTGCTTTTGAAGAAAAGCGAAGCTCGACTTGGCCATGGTTGGATTTGCGCCATATTGTCACCACAGCCAGTGCCCAAAAATTAGGACAAACTGCCAAAAAGACTAAGCTCTCTGATTGGTGATATTATAATAGCTCCAAATAAAATTCATCTG
>JADGJH010000528.1:0-17333 GCA_027596945.1 Physocladia obscura
GTGTTTTTGCAATTCATTTGGTCAAAGGTTCGACGCCCATCGTATCCATTCGGTTCATCCGTTACGATAGTGTTGTGCGATTTTGCATTGTTGACGTGTTGTTGTGGTAACGTGAGTGTTTTGGTTTTATCAAAACTTGGACTGCGCTTTGCACAGCCTACTAACCATTTTTGAATTTCGGAAATTTTTTTCGGGTTTTTTGTGAGCAATGCTTCAGTAACAACGAACAATAACAACAGTAGGAATCAAACCAGCCTCACAATTTTTCCACCACTAACAACAACATTTCCACCACCACCACTACCGCCACCAGTCCCAACAACAGCAACATTTGCATTAATGTACCCAAAATCCCCATCCTTCGTTTCGACCCGATCGTCCAAAAGAATTCTGAATCCAGAAACAACAGCCCCCCACAAAAATGTCCAAAGCAAATCAAAAACCTTCATCACAAATGTCTCAAAGTGCATTGGCCGCGTCGTTGCTGGTCGTCGGTTGGCTACTGTTCCGAAATCATCGTCAATTTCATATGTCTCTCGCATCCCGGTCATCCATCTGATGAAGAAGAACGTCATTGTCGCAAGAAAACCATACCAAAGTAATTTGATGATGGCTCGAAATATTACATGCTTTACAAATATCAAGGCCTTTTGAATAATATTTTTTTCTTGCTGCTCGTCCAGGCCAGCCTTTATTATTATTAATTTATTTTGCACACTAAATAAACACTAAAAAATTTAAAACCTGAATTGCTTGGTATTGTGCAAATTCGCCTCTTTTTAAATTTTCGTGTAGTTCTTGATTTTCACGCTCAAGCTTTTCATGAAGATCTTGGCTGCTTGAAACATTATCCTAAATAAAAAAATTTAAATTAGATTAAAATTGAAAATAAAAAACTCAACTGAAAGCTTGTTCAACTGGCCCCTTTTTAAATCAACCTCATTTTTCACCTCCTTCAGTTCAGAATCCAGTTTCGCAAGCAGAATCCTATGCATTTCAATACGTTTTTCAAAATCTTGTTCTTCCTTATCATCTTTGCTGATTGTGGCCCGCACATGCACCATGGCTGTATTAAATTCAAACATCAGTCGGTTTTGTACTTCTTCAAATGTTTCGGCTGGAACACTTTTCAACAAGTCTTCTCCATTGAGCTTTTTCACTGTCGAGACAATACGGTTGAGTGGCGCCAACACGCGATGTTCCCATTCTGGAATTTTGGGGATAATCTGATTTTTGATTTCCAACATTTGCTGTGGTACCTTTTTGCTTTCTTGTGGTTTTTGTTGTTGCTGCTGTTGCTCCTGTTTTTGTTGCTGTGGTGAGATTTTTCCTTGTGCTACTTGCTCTTTTGTCTCTATTGTCATTTTCGCATCTTGTTGAATGTTCGTCTCTACTTTTGTATCTTCTTCCTGCTTCTCCACTTTTACTTTCGGCTCCTCAAACTTTTGCTCTAGTCCGTCGCCGACTCCAATCTTGCTCTGTTGTTGTTGTTGCTGCTTCTTCTTTTTCGGTGAAATTGCCAAATGCCCATCCAGTCCTTCCTTCACCCTACCTCGACTTGGATCATCATCGTCGCCGCTGTCACCATTATTGCCACTTTGAAGTCTTCCAGTTTGACTGCTGCCATCACCTCTCGGAAGGCCACTTTTTGCCTGTCTAGAAGGTGACGTCCGTTTCCCACCCCCACTAACACCACTAGGCCCTAAACTGCCTCTAACAACATCGTCTCGTCCACTAGCTCCAAACCATATTCCATGAAGGCTGGGGAATTCACGCAAATTTTCAATGCTCCCGATTTCACGTTCTGAAAAATCCACAGTTTGATTTGTACTACCATCCATGCTAATATCAAGATCTAATTGAGATGATGGTGCAAGCGGGTCGAGATCAGATTCCTTCATTACGCCACCATCATTGCTTTCTTCCAAATTTTCGAATCGAGATTTTTGGTTTATACCATAAATTTCAATGCCACCAGTACCAATATTTTCATTTTTACCTCCAAGTTTCTGCTGTAGAATTTCCGGCGAACGTGCTATTTTTTCAATTACAACAGGTTTTCTAATGGGATTCGCTGTGAAGGAGACATCATTCAGAATTGGAGCACTTAAATTTTGGGGAATCGTTCCGTAATGCAAGTCTTTTAGCGGAGTTGTGGCTACCACAGTGTTATAGGCGTTCAAAGATGCATTTACAGTATAATCATGGTGATGGTGATCATCATAGTCATATTTCAACGAAGCTGCTGCAAGTGGATGGAAAGACGGTTCTGGCGGATCCAAGGCTGTCAATTCTTCAGTTGACGCATCAACAATAGCAGATATCTCTGCAGATTCTTCAACTAAAGAATCCATAGTTTGAGCTTCATCATTTTCATCCACTCGTTGAGCAACAACATGAGGGCTAAACGCAGGCCTTTGTGTCTGGAAATTTTCATTTTCATGGCGCGTAAAACTGGAGGCGACCGCTATTGGCGTTCCGAAAATTGGCTCGCTAATATTATCATTTGATAGTTCTTGCTTCATGGGAGGCGCACTATCCAGAACTAAAGAAGAAGGCGGATGAGATGGAGTGGTGATTGTGCTTTTCGCACCTCTCAGAAGCTTTGTATCAAAAGAATTACGTAAAAAACATAGAACGAAATAAAAAAAGTCAGCTAACCACATCTTCGAAATCGCCGTCACTATCTTCAACGTCAATTTTGCCTTCATCCCAAGTGTCTTCGTCTGTGTCAGGGTGCTCTTGTTGCACCAATATTTCATCATGCTGTTTCTCTGATATGAAGCCGTCGCTGTCTGAATCCGGGTCTGATCTTTCATCCATCTTTTCGTCAGAGTTTTTCGCAGCTTTTTCGCCATCAGCCGATAACATAGTATTTATTGGTAAGGTATTCAAAGTTGCAGAAGCAACGTTGTTTGATTCGTTTACAGCAATAGTTGGGTTAGCTTTGCGTGCAAATGAGAAAAGGAAAGAAAGCGCAGACACAGGTGCAGATGTACTTGCTGCTATTGGTGGCTGAGAGATGTTCGACGGTGTTCTTGCCGAAAATTTCGATGATGGAAGAGTTTCAGCAAGGGTTGTCTCAAAAACAGGTGCTGATTTTTTGTTCGAATCAGTCAAGTCGTTCGGCTGTGGTAAAATTGTTGCGTGAGACAAATTTTCTTCTTCATATTCATCAATATGAACCAAATCAGGCCCTAAAGCATCATCAAAATGGAGATTATTCGAGTCGTTTGATTCGTTGTCCAAATCAAGTGAATCTGGCTCTCGGTATTCTTCAAATTTCGATTCATCGTCATAATCACTATATCTACTCTCCTCTTCCTCCTTCTCGTCAAGAGCTTTTTTCACGCTAATATCAGTTTTCGGCGCAGCAAAAGAAGTTTTTTTCGCATCAAACTTGTTACTTTCGCTTCGGGCAATTTCGTTATCATTCTCTGTGCTGACTCGTACAATTGTTGGTTTTCCGAAAGGTACTGGAATTGCGCTATTTCTTCGCGGTAAAGGAATTTTTGTGGTTGGGCGAGCAGGTTTTCTCGTTGCAGGACCATCCAAAGCAGAATTGGAAGATGACGCAAACGGATCGTTGGTGGGAGTGGAAGCAGATGAAGGTAATACAAAGGGATTATCTTCTTCCTGGTTTTGTTGTATTGGCGTCGATTGTTGCGTAGAAGTGAAGGACTTAAAAAAGTCTAAATTTGAAGGTTTCGCGTCGAGCAGACTTTCTTCCGTAGAATGAAACGATTTTGATGTGAGAAAAGATGCAGTGGAAAGTTGAAGACCAGGTCCAGGAAAAGATGTCGCGGTTGGATTTGGAAATGGGAGGTCTGGGGCTGAGTTTTCTAAATTGCGTGAATTTTGGAGAACTTCAGGCCATGACACGACAGGTGGTAATGACGAAGAATTCACAGGGGATGGCGAACGTGTTGGACCGTCTGAATTTAGCAAAGATGATTCCAGAATTGACATTGACGATATGTCAAAAATGGTGCTGGAGATTCCCGATAGTGAATTTGAAGGAAACAAAAGCGAAGGCGAATGAACTTGTGGTTGTGAGAGTGAGCTATCAGTACAAGCGATTGCTTGCAACAGTTTTGCACGCGGCGTTGCCAAGTCTACAGGACTAGTTACATTCGCAATTTGCTTTTGTTTCTGTTTCTGTTTCTGTTTTTGTTTTTGTTTTTGATCTGACGCGCCAGTGCTTGTTTTTTTGTCACCAGCAGCAGTGGCTGGATTTGCTCCGGCTGCCAGCAGTGACGACGAAAGTTGCTTTAATCTGCTGTGAATATGCGGCGTGTTTATGTTCGCCGCGTTTACTGTGCTTGTACGGTCGTCATTATCGTCTCTAAAGTCGTTCTGCTTCTGCTTAGCCATAACAAACGTATTAGAAACATCGAAAGAAAAAAAAAACATCAAACGCTGCTCAAGCATCTCTTAAAGAAAAAATATCTTGCCGGCTTGAGAATGGACTCCGCGAAGATATTCGAGAATAAACAGGAAACAAACTCACGTTTGATTGCTCTTTGACCAATAGCCGTAAGTTAGACGTATCGTTTTCCTTATCTTCGGGAGTTGTAGCATTATCGATGTCCAGTGCAGCGATATGTGCAGGTCCAGCTTCCATCTTCAGTTTTTTGAAATAATGAATAAATATTCAAAAAGCAACGGAACAAGAAACAGATCTATTGACAAGCTGTTCAATTTTCCAGCAGCCAACAATACAGCAATTAACCCGTATTATTTATGGGCTTCGATGTTTCAACAAATAAACTTAATCAAATTGTCAGAAGAAAATGGATTCTGATCAGCAGTTTCCACTGAAACCAGCGCTACGCCGCAAAGATTCAGTTAGAACGACTGTAACAGCTCTGTCTTTCAAGGAAAACACTGACAGTGTCTTTGTCCAAGATCATACTGAAATTCCTGATTTGCCTCAAAGCAACCTTCCGGCATCTTTGCATCCACGCATTTCTAATATCAGCAGTAGCTTTGTTTCGCTGAGGAAATCAAGGGCATCGAGCAGAAATTCTCTCATAATTCCAGTCAACAATCTCGACAACAAGCAAAATGGTGATAGCACCAGAAATTCGTCGGTTTCTTCGACAAGTACAGCGCAAAATAGACATCCACTTGTTCAGTATCTTTGGCTTTATAGGGACGCAATAATGTCGTCACCATTATTCAAGGTTTGTGGAACTGACTTGCTTTCGCTTTTGATCAAATATTGTTGCAGACTAGTATATTTTTTTTGGCTGACGATCGAGTCAAAATTATGGCTTGGTATTTCCTCATGGTCTTTATGCATGTGATTGTCACAACAATATTTATTTGTTCGATTTGGCTGGTGATGCCGGGTATGTGGGTGTACAATTTTATGCAGCTTTTCGTCATGATTGCATGTACGATTGCTCACGTGTCGGCTTGTGCACTTTCTCAAATAATACGAGTTTCAATCACTGCTGGTGACCTTACAAAAGGACGTATCACTTTTCCACAGCTTTCGGATTTCTGGAGCCGAGGACCCAAATCACCAGCCTATAAAGTAATTACAACCACAAGATGGGCGGAAGTCGGCGCAATTTTTATTCTGATTACTAGCACTGTATTTTTTTCATGGGTCGAAGTCCAAACAAAAATCGATACTGGAGATTGCTTACCACCGGCATATATTAACGCCAGCCTTCCTATTGGTATAGATGTGCCAAATTATTTACAAGGCGATATTGATTATGCGGCAGTCTACAACTTTGGCTTGCCACTTGCAGATGGATTAATCGGCGGCTGGTCCGGCTGGCCAATCGCAAATCCCATGAATTCATTTCAAATTAGTGGCGATGGACCGGTGTATGTAATTCAGGTTCTTTGTGACAATGGCGTTTCTCATCCTGAGCTTAACTATGGCATATTTACACATATTTCTGGGCGTATTATTTCTGAAGATGCTGAAAGTTTTATGATGCAAATTACAATAGCATTTCCATCTATGAGCGTATATGATGATATCTTTGATGTGTACTCAAATTATACAGTTGTGCAGGGCTGCTCTGTAGTAGTAAGTGTTGGACATGGTACTATTACGTATCATTTTGTTGCTGATCAATGGGCCATGGTTACTAATGGCCAGATGGTCGATATTGTGTCGCCAAAGCAAGAATTTTATACACAACGCCCTTCATCAATAGCGCAATTTTCTTCACAAGCGCGAGCTGTGTTTTCGAAATACAAAGATGCTTATAATACTTTACCGATATTGAAGGCAGTAATATTTCAATCATTTATGAATGAGTCATATGCACCATCTCAAGGGGGATTGTTTTGCAATATTTTAAGCGAAGGTACCTGGCCAGATGGATATTATCACACGGAATCAACGTATCGAGGCGTTGCAACAGGTAAATAATTTATTCTTTGTTTCCAAGTACAGCTTTAACAGTTATCAAACCAGGAATCGGAGCAGCTGCCAATTTTGCCTTGATGCAATATAGTTCACTTTCATCACCGGTCAAATGCAACTACTTTGGGTTCCAAGGCTCAGGAATGCTTTTCATACCACAAATTGCAATTTATTTGAGTGCCAGTGCATCCGTCGTGGCATGCCTCATGAAAGCGTTTGAAATTTTGTGGTGGTTCATGGCGCAAATAAGAATTGAATTTCACGCTCTAAAACGTGCGCGCAGGAGTCTTAGGCATCCAATGCGATTTGCGATGGACATTGCCGAAATGCTTGTTATGGGAATGGAGGCAGGAAAAAACGGAGATGATATTTGCGATATTACTCTGAAGAAAGCGATTGAGGAATTGGGGGCTCCTAAAGTTGTCTATGGGGAGGATTTAGTTACCCGAGAAATGGAAAACGGGCACCTCAGAATCGGAGAATACGGAAAAGTAAAAAGTATTTTGAAAGACAAAGATTACGGAACGTGTCGGAAGTCTCTTCATCCAGAGTGGGATGAGTTTGTGTGGAAATAGAAAAGTTAAATTTTTTATGCGGCGCTAATTTGCAAAACAAAAACAAAAAATTGAGATTGAAATGATGATGATGCCTTCCTATGCTAAAGAAGATGAACGATTTTGAATGAGACTCCCTTTTCTTGCTGGAACTTGAACACCATCGCCGGTGAAAAAAGGTGTGTTTTTAAACGCTTTTTCCATTCTTGCCTCGTCTATTTTCGTTAGGCCTGTTTGAGCACGCTTAACTTCCGTATTTTTTCTGCGGCCAGCATCAGTCGTTGCAGCTCGTTGAATTGCGTCAGGAAACCCAGAAACATTCGTCGGTGGTTTTGAATCAATTGAGGTCAACATATTTCTCAGCGTTTCTTTTCGAGCAATGCCAGCGGCTTCAGTTTTGCGGTCGTTATACAATGGGTCCGTAGGAATAGTCGTTTTTTTCATGAAAGACTCTGGCATTTCATCCAATGGCCCTTTGTTTTTGAGTTTTTCTTCCGTCTGTGGGGTAATTCTCAGTACACAAAAGAAAAAAAACTCAATCCAACCTTGACCAAATTTCCACTAAATCCAACAAAACCATCCTGTTCGTCAACGCCAGCAACTACTTTTCCTCCTTTAAATGTTCCAAACGACTCTTTACTAGGCTCACCAGTCTTTCCCAAATCTAGTGCTTCAAGTTTTGCCTTTGGCGGCCGAAACACAATTGCCATAAAGTCGTTGGCCATATATAAGGATACATACAAGTGTGCGCGAGCTGCGAGATCAACAGCCTGATCAATATTAGCGTTGAGAAATTCCCGTGCAACCGGTGTGCCAAGAAATGCGGCATCAGCCCGATCAAAATCCGAAATTGCAGAAGAAACCTTCGAGAGAGCTGAAAAAACGATTCCCCTGTTGAAAAAAACTTCGTACATGTATAACTTATGCGTAGCCCCGAGTTGGTCATAGTCAATGAATGGTGCAGATCTCATGCACTGGGTATAAGCAAAATTTTATTAATAATGAAACGAAGTCACATGGAAAATCACAAACTTTGATAGCGTCAGTAAAATCGGCAACAGCCTCCAAATAGTATTCACGCTTGGAAAATAGAATTCCACGGACAAAGTAGGCCAGTGCGAAATATGAGTCGATTTCGATTGCTTTCGAGAGAGAAACGATCTGCATTCAACAGGTTTAGAGTGACAAAACGTTTTTGCACGTGGTACACTTACGGCACGCTCTTCTTTGCCGATGCTTGCTAGAATGATTGCTATATTGTAGTGAATCTTTGACGAATTAGCAATTTGCTATTTTGATAGATTAGACGCAGTGATATTAGGAGACAAAGAACCAACACAGCCAAACCTTTAGCAAGGCCAGAGACATCTTAAAGTCCTTACTGTCAAAGGCTTCGCATGCGCTTTTCCAGCGGGAGAGTTCTTCCTGTGAACAATGTAACGAATAAAAGGATAAGGATTAGCGAAAAGAAACAAATACACGGACGTTTGACAAAGCAGATATCACAAATTTAGCTAACAGGAATTACAGTGGAAAGGAATAGGATAAGCTGGTCGTGAAGTATTCGACTGTACCTTGTGAGTTGCAGACATAATTCAAGACTTGAATTGAATTTCAAAGTAAGGCTTGGAGACAAATTTGAAGCAAAAACCAGAAGTGGGATTCATTTCGCTTTCATTTCGACAAACAGAACCCATTCCGACACAAACAACTAAAGCAGAATCGCATATTAAAATAATTGAGCACAATTGGTCCTCATTATTATTCATCTAGTGATACTGCAATGCACCAGCAAGCCAATTGATTACTGATTACTATGTGAATGCCAAATTCCTTTGTGACTCATTTTTACCTTTTCCGTCACTGAGAGAAGCCACAAATTATGATTCTCAGCCACCGAAATAATACCCCAACCCTCCCAACTGAGGTTTAAATACTAAATACATCCAAAGAATAGGCGAATCAGGTAAGTGTGGAGATGGCAGGAAGATAATGGGGGCTCAAACCATAATTATTATTTTTCATGGTCACTGGGTTGATTTTTATACCTCAAAGACAAAGTTTATTTGTTAGGTCAAGTGATTGAGATTGTAGGAGGCGGGATTGAAATGAAGCGTAAGAATGATCAGTTTTTATTTTAATCGAAAAGTACTGAATATGCCATGTGATTATAAGGATAATACCAGAACAAAAATTGTTCAGATAAATATAATAATATTTTTCGAATATTTTTTTTCTTTCTTTTTTTTGTTTGCTTTTCACCATGACATCCTTGACTACAGTTAACACAATAACAGTAAAAACGGAAATAGAAAGAAGTTCAAGTGTGGCGACAACATCAGCAAAAGTGGAACTGAATGACGATGTGAGCGGATCTGATCAGCGAAGGGGCAGTGAGAGTATGAGCAAGAACAAGGGACAGAAGCAAACCATTACCACGCGCACCAACCAGGTGTTTGTGCGCGGCATTCCGTACGAAGCAACATCGGCGCAACTTGAGGTTTTCTTTGCTGACGCTGCTCCCGTCCGCGAATGCTTTGTTGTCAAAGATTCCCGAAATTCCAATCTTGATCTCAGTTCCGCAGACGAATCCCAGCAGCAAACTGATGCCACCCCTTCTCGCAATCGAGGCTTTGGCTTTGTTACCTTTGCCTCTGCGGCGGATGCATTAACAGCCATCGAAACACTCAAGGATGTTAAGTTTATGGGCAAACGCAAACTTCTCATGGAGCCGTCGCTGAAAAAAAACTTGTCCTCGTCTGGTATATTTATTCGACGATTGGAACTTCGTGTGTCCTTTTAACACCTCTCTCTATTTTTGCTCAGACAAGGCGCTACAGAAAAAACAGCTTACGCCGAAAAAACAAAATACTTCACCTGTAAAAGCAGTTTCTTCCACTTCAGTCAACGTAGAATCAGAAAATACAACCCCAAAACCAAAAGAAAAGTTGACTCCTGTAATCCACATATCAAACCTCCCTCCGGATCTTGATTTAAAGCAACTTAACCATAAAGTCCGAAAAATGGGAGCCATAGTCGATGTTCAATATCCTCTGAAAAGTAATGATGGTGATATTGATTTAAATTCCGGTAGGCCAAATTGTTACCATATTTCTCAAAATGACAAGTTTTGCTTTTCGCCAGCTCGAGTCACATACAATAGCATTCAGGAAGCAAAAACTGCCGTCGAAAGACTTAATCAACACGTATTTAAAGGTGTCACAATTACTGCACAAATTTTTAAACAACAACCAGACGCTCCCATGGTTTGAAAATTTTTTTGGGATGTATTAATTCTCATATTTGCACTTTTCCAAAAGCAAACCACAAAACCGCGTCTTATCATTCGAAACCTGCCGTTTCACACAACTCCTGCACAAATCACCACTGCGCTTCACAAACTTACTGGTCACTCTGTAATTACAATTAAACACATTGACATGCCCACACAACCCAGCAAAAAAAATGAAAAAATTATTATCAACAAAGGATTTGCTTTCGTTATGCTCAGTACTTTGCGTGACTGTGAAGCTGTCATTTCTGCTGTCAATGGTGCAAAAATTAATGGCCGTATTGTTGCTGTTGATTGGAGTTTACCTAAGGAGGCGTTTATTAAGAATGCTGGCGATGGTGTTGCTGGAAATGATGATGATGACGATGGAAAGAAAATAGCGGAAAAAAAAGATGAGGAAGAAGAATCTGATCTTGAAATACAGCAAGATGAAGATGAGGGTGAAGATGGATCAGAGGAGAAAGAGGAGGAGAATAAAGAAGAAGAAGAAGAAGAAGAAGAAGAAGATAACGATGTTGAAATTACGCTAGACGGTGCTGCAGTGGAACAAGTATATGATGATCCAGACTTTATGGAAGAAGATGACATAGAAAACAATAGCAATGATGATAAGGCTGCAGCCCGCGAAGAAAAACAAATTAACGCCGAAGCTGCCGCAAAGAAAGTAAAACAAGAAGAAGGATGCACACTTTTTGTTCGAAACTTATTGTTTGAAACTACAGAAGAGGAGCTCAATGCCAAGTAACTTATTTTTATATGCTTTTCTCTCTAAGCTCTACATTTATTTTTATGGAATTAGGTTTTCGACTTTTGGCAAACTGCGATACACTCGAATCACTAAAGATCCAATTACTGGTCGTTCACGAGGCTCTGGATTTATTTGCTTCTTCAACAGAGGAGATGCAGAAGACTGCATGAATGCATATGCAGAGGCAGTCAAATCTCATGCTCTGATAGATAACACCTTCCACAATCCTGAAGTTGATGGTGATGACTCTGATGGCAACAAAAAAAAGCGAAAGCAGCAAAAAGCAAAGGAAACGGTAAAATCGATGATTACGCCAGAACATTCTTCTACTAGTGCTATTACTGCACCATTTATTCTAAATGGCCGTTTTGTAAACTTGACTATGGCTGTTTCAAAAACCGAGAGTACCAAACTTTCCAGCATGGGAGTACGGGACCGTCGAGCTCGAGACACACGACATTTATATCTCATCAAAGAAGGTGTTATTTTTCCGAATTCGAACGAAGCTATCGGATTGACGCCAAGTGAAGTATCGAAGCGGCAAAAGAGTTACTCAGAGCGAAAGAGACTTTTAGACAAAAATCCGAATCTATTTCTTTCGCGAACCAGACTTAGTGTGAGAAATCTTGGCACAAGAATTAGTGATGCAATTCTGAAGAAGGCTGCTGTCACTGCTGTTAAGAGATTTTGGGAAGAGGTAAAGGCGAAAAAAAGAAAAGGGCTTGAGGAAGAAGTTGTTTTAGAGGACAAAAATGATGGACTAGATCCACCAGGGCGAAACCGACGAATCAATGTCACACATGTAATGTTTTTTTCCTTCTTTTTCGTATCTTTTTGTTAAATTGACAAAAAAATTTAGGCAAAAATTATGCGTGACCCTTCAAAGC
The DNA here is from genome assembly GCA_027596945.1 of Physocladia obscura. Lineage (NCBI taxonomy): Eukaryota > Fungi > Chytridiomycota > Chytridiomycetes > Chytridiales > Chytriomycetaceae > Physocladia > Physocladia obscura. The sequence goes on from JADGJH010000528.1 coordinate 11,876, forward strand.
CAGATCCGACAAGCAAGCTTGGCAAGTCGAAAGGATTTGGTTTCATCGAATTCGTTAACCACTCTGATGCCCTTGCATGCCTACGCTATATGAATGCGAATCCGTTACTTTTTAAACACGATGGTCTCACGTACAACAATGAAGAGCTTGCGAAAATCCAGTCTGGTGAAATCGGTGCAGACGAAAAGGCTACTATCGAGAAAGCCAAGCGCCCAATTGTTGAATTTACGCTCGAAAATAAGTTGATTGTGAAGAAAAAAGAGGAAAATGCACAAAAATCTCGTGCTGCATCAAAAGAAGCCAAGAAAGTAACTTTTAAACAAGACGCGAAAGAAAAATGGTTGGAAAAAAAGAAAAACGAAGAAGCTGCTGCTGCTGTTGAAGAAAAAAAAGCCAAAAAGAAGGCTAACAAGAAACGCAAACGTGCTGCTGATAGTGGTGACGATAGCGGTGACGACGAATCCCAGATTTTGTCCTTGAAAACTAGCAAGAAATCAGAAGCAACGATAACCATGAACAGCAAAAAATTTAAGACGGGTTTGAACATTTCCAACAAGAAGGAAAACACAAAGCAGGAAAGCGAAATTATCAGTTTGAATAATGGCAAGAAACGTGTAGCAATTGCTGAAAAGGAGAGAGCTGTGGCTGAAAAAAAGAGCAAAATTCTGACCAAGAGCGAAGTTCGGGATCAACAAGACGATCAAGCTTTTACCCAACTTCTTGCAAAGTACGGGAAAAACCTTTTTGGCCCAGAAACGAAGATTTTGAAAGAATAAAATTTGACAGTTGTGCAATTTTTTGGTGATTCATGGGTCAGTTGGCGGGAAAAAAAACAAAACTTGCGAAAAACGGATTGATCAAATCAAGCAATGACGGAGTTTCTGCAGAGCAAATCCCCGTCGACACAGGGAGGAACATTAATACTGAAGGCCAATAGCGTTCCGGACACGAACGCAGCCAAGGATGTCGATACGCATGCTGCGATTACCGTTGGAGAATCTGCCGGAACCATTGAGTTTCAGAAATCTGGCGACCGGAACTGGGTACAATCAGCCTTGCAGCGGGTGGGAGCCGAAGTTCGCGGCGTTGAATGGGTTCCACCGCATGATCGGGCTGACAAAAATATGTGGGATAACTTCTTTCTCTGGTTTTCTTTCAATATTGCTGTCGTAAGTATCTGTAATTTTTTATTTATTATGTGTGTTTAGATAAAGTTTTTCAGACAACGGCACCTGTGGGTTCATACGCTGGCCCATTCTATGGCCTAGGTCTTCGGGACGCTATTCTTACAATCGTATTTTTCAATCTTCTTGCCTGCTCTACTGTTGCCTTTTTGGCTACTCTTGGCCCTGCCACTGGTAAAAAACAAGTTTTCTCACCACTGTTTCTCACTCTACAATTGTTTACCAGGTTTGAGACAGATGATTGTTTCTAGGTTTTCTTTTGGTTTTTGGGGAGCTTCTTTCATTTCATTTCTCAATGTAATCACTCAACTTGGATTCTCCGTGATTGCAGTCCTTGTTGGAGCTCAAACTCTTTGCGCCGTTTGGACTTCGTTATCTATGACTGGTGGAATCATTATTGTAGCTGTTGCAACTGTTATTGTTTGCTTTTTCGGTTATCGTATTGTCCATATTTATGAGGTTTGTTCAAGATAAAATTAGATATTACTGAAATTGTTTTAACAAACAGAGATATATCTGGATTGGTGTTTTCATTATATTTATCATGATGTATGCAGCAGGTTCTGGAGATTATACAGTAACCGAAACAACTGTAGAAGGAAAAGATCTTGCAACATCTGTTTTAGCTCTAGGTGGACTTGTGTTTGGGACAGCTGCTGGGTGGGGTCCAATCGCATCAGACTACAATATGAACTTGCCTGAAGATACTTCACGTGTTACAGTTTTCTTGATGACTTTCTTCGGAAATTTCTTGGCGCTTTGCTTTACAGAGTGCTTGGGTGCTGTTATGACAACTGCTTTTGCTGGCCGACCTGATTGGGAAGCTGCTTTTGGTGTATCTTGGGGTCAACTTATGAGTCAAGCCCTTAGCACGTATGGAACTGGGTGGCAAACATTCTTTGTTGTCATGTTAAGCCTATCTGCAATTACCATCAATATTCCGACAACATATTCAACGGCACTCTCAATTCAAGCTCTTCACCCAATTTTTCAAAAAGTTCCTCGTGCTGCATGGGTTATTATCGGAACAGTTATTTACACAATTGCGTCGATTGCTGGGCAAAATAGTTTTCTGTCGATTTTCCAAAATATTCTTTCTCTTCTATCATACTGGACTGCGCTGTTTTTCATTGTTTTGTTTGAAGAGCACTTTTTGTTCCGAAAAGGAAAGTACCCCTCTCATGAGTACAACTCCCCTAGTAAGCTGCCAGTTGGAGTTGCTGGATTTGTTGCAATTTTAATCAGTGCTGCTGCCGCTGTGTTGGGAATGAGCCAAATCTGGTATGTAGGAATTGTAGCTAATGCAATTGGAGGTGGAGACCTGGGATTTGAACTTGTTTTACTTTTTGCTGGGGTTTTTTACCCCATTGTTCGTTATTTTGAGTTATTGTATTTCAAGAGATAAAGAGACATGGAAAGTAATAGAAACCACAAAAACAAAAAAAGCAATAGCAAAAACAAAATAAAAACAAACAAACCACCACTTACAGAAGAAAAAAAATGAGCTTTCAATCAATTGAATGGGTGGCAACTTTCATCTTGTTTATTGGCTGGGCTGTTACGTTGCTTGCCGTTCCGTTTGTTGAATCTCCGAAAATGCCATATCTTCCCAAACCAACTGGCACATCAACGCCGGCATCAGATGCAAGAGTTCAACAAAATGCTCTTGATTGTCCAGTATCATACATGTCGGTCAAAGTAAGGAGAATTTACTTCCTTCTCTTGGAATTAAAACAGAAGCATGTATTATTTTTTCACAGACGTTCAACAAAGTGTCGCAAGTTGTCAGAAATGCCGAATCCGGACTCATGTTGATTTTCATCACAACAGTTGCTCATCAAATTCTCTCCCCTGACTCTGGCGGAAACGGTGCGACTCACGCAACAATGGTTTTGACCTGGCTTGTCTTTGCGCTCGAAGTCTTTTGGCATACAGTTGTTCTCATTGGATTTGGTGATAGCATTGCTTTCGAATTGCTGTTTGTCCTTGCGATTGTTATTCTTCAAATCGTGAACTTTGGGTATATTATTTTTCAGTTTCTTATGTGAGAAAAGAAGAAAAAAATTTAATAGGTTTTCTTTATAGACTTGCCTTTCAATGAGAGCTAAAAACTCTGTTTTTCGTGTTGCCTGTATTGCGATCTTGTTTATTTGTTTTTATCTGTGTTGTTGTATTCATTGTGTGAACAAAAAAAAAAAAATTTTTTTTTGCAATTTGGAAATTCGATGGCAACAGTAAGCCAATTGCAAGACGATGAAACTCACGTGGCAGTTTTGGCAAAGGCAATTAAGCCGCGAAATGGACCCCGAAAAGATATTGACTTTACAGTGCAATATTTAGAGACAGGCGAAAAAGTTTCGACGCGGGACAGAATTATAAAAGGTACTGGTCCTCGATTTGACGACGAACGCGAGAACAACAATCGTACAACAAAAAAAAACCGAAAAAAAAAAAAAAAAGGAACGACGACAACAAAAAACGCCATATTCTCGTTTTGTGGGGGAGAAAAATTTACCAGCGAACAAGTAGAAAATCCTTTGACGGATAATAATAATTATTTTTTTAGATGTCGAACCACCAGCTGTTAATTTTCCAACGCAAGCTCAATTTTTTTCGCAAAGAGACACGACGAAGCCGGATTTGGCGTTTCTCAAAAGCCATTTTCTCAAAGAAGGACGAGTGACAGAGGAGCAGGCGTTGTATATCATTAACAAAGGAACCGAACTCTTGAAAAAGGAACCAACACTGTTAGACGTTGCTGCACCTATCACTGGTTCGATTTATCTATTCCCTTTACACACCGATATAATCTATTCCTTTTAAATTTTTTTTCTTTTTCTTCTTTTTTTTGTCCACCTATATGACACTATTGAATAATAGTATGTGGCGATGTGCATGGCCAATATTTCGATTTGGTAAAATTATTTGAAGTCGGCGGCGATCCTGCAACAACACGCTACTTGTTTTTGGGAGATTATGTCGATCGTGGTTACTATTCAATTGAGGTTCGAAAGAAAAAAAAATTTGAAAAAAAAAAAGGCAAAGCAAAAATTCGTTCTTACATTTGCTTTAGTGCGTTTTGTACCTTTGGAGCATCAAAATTTGGTATCCAGACAGTATTTTTTTATTGCGCGGGAACCACGAGTGCAGACATTTGACAGACTATTTTACATTCAAACTGGAATGTAATATTCTGTTTTTTTTTTCAATTGTTTTTATTTGTATAAATTTTTTTTCTTGGCAGGCAAACATAAGTATTCGGAAAAAATTTATGAAGCGTGTCTGGAGAGTTTTTGTGCCCTTCCATTAGGTGCCGTGATGAACAAGCAGTTTTTGTGTATTCATGGCGGGTTATCTCCTGAATTGAACACACTCGAGGATCTGAAAAACGTAAACTTTCCACCTGAAAATAACCCCAAAAATTAGAATAAATAAATAAATAAATAAAAGGTCAATCGATTCCGAGAGCCACCAACACATGGAATCATGTGCGATTTGCTGTGGTCAGATCCACTTGAAGATTTTGGCCAAGAACGCACAAATGAATTTTTCGTTCACAATGGAGTCCGTGGATGCTCGTATTTTTTTAGTTATCATGCTGCATGTGCATTTCTGGAAAAAAATGGGCTATTATCTGTTATTCGGGCACATGAAGCACAAGATGCTGGGTATGTAGATTATACTTAGTTTTTATTCCTTTTAAACAAAAAAAAAAAAAAAAGATACCGAATGTATAGAAAGACACGCACAACAGGGTTTCCATCTGTGATCACCATTTTTTCTGCACCAAACTATCTTGATGTATACAACAACAAAGCGGCTGTTCTCAAATACGAAAACAATGTAATGAATATTCGGCAATTTAATTGTTCGCCGCATCCATATTGGCTTCCGAATTTTATGGACGTGTTCACGTGGTCGTTGCCATTTGTTGGCGAAAAAAGTTTGTTTTCAGTATTTCACAAATTTTCTTGTGATTAACATTGCATTTTCCTGTCTCAGTTACTGATATGCTTCTTGCAATTCTAAGCATTTGCAGCAAAGAAGAACTCGAAGATGAAAGCGTTGCTCTGGAAGAGGCCGAGAGTGGTAATTTTTTCGGACTTCTGAGGAATGTTTAATTGAAAAAAAAAAAAAAAAAAAAAAACCGGAAAAAAAAAAAAAAAAAAAAAATTTTTTTATTTAAAAAAAAATAAAAAAAAAAAAAAAAATACCCAAAAAACCCATTTTAAAATGGAATGTTATTAAAAAATTGAAAAAATTGAATAATTACC
>JADGJH010000529.1:0-13952 GCA_027596945.1 Physocladia obscura
CGTATATAGGGATCCGAGTTCAGCAGAGTCGATTTGCTCCTCTGGTGCGTGCACGGCCTCTGCTCAGTTGAATCCAATTTGGAATGGATAAAGATTAGACTAGAGTTTTATATTTTTTTTCTCTGTCATTCTCTCTTTTTATTTTTTTATTTTTGCTCACGGATATTTTTCTTCCAATCCATCCAACCTCATTTAAAATTATGCTTTTCCTCCTCATAAAATTTTTGAGAGCCTCTTCTATTTGCATGGTCTGGCATCTTTAGTCAATTATTTTCTGAAATAAATTATGTGCAAACCAAAAAAACAACTAATAATAATAAAAATTACCAACTTGAAGGCAAAACAAACAATCTTCAAGCAAAACCTTGAAGATTACAATATGTCGCCATGTCAACACCATTACTGATGTAATTACTAAGCAGACCATTGATGACAACTATAAATCGCAGGAGTAATGAACCGAATCAAGAAGAAACAGGAGAAGTAAGCAATCGAGCTGATTGAGAATGTTTCAATCCTAATGGTATGACTTGAAAGCTGGCAGACTTACCTGCCACTGCAATTCCAGCTATTTTTTGTTTTTTATAATATGTGCTTTTTCATTTATTTGGGACGTCTTTTGCAAAATTAGAGTTCTATTCAATAAAAAAATAATATATACTGTCATAAAAATTGAGGTATCTTGTTTTTTATTTAAAATAAGATGTTTGCAAGACTTTGTTTTAATGGAAAATTTGTTTTTTTTGCCATTGTTTTGAAAACGCAACAATTCCAAATGGGATGTGCTTCGTCCAATATGGTCGAAGCATCAAATGTATCTGCAAAAAACGATCAGGCTTCAGTGCGTGTTTCTGTTCCGGATTGGAACAGTAGCGAATTTGGGAAATGGCAAGTTGAGAAACTTTTCAATTTGCCTGGGGACAATGAAGTAAAAATACGATTGAAAACATGGTGCAAACAGCACCCGCAAGCAAAATCGAGAAATCTAATCGACTTGATTGACGCTTTCGATGAAATTGCAAAACGGCGGGCAGTTTTTCAAAGCGGGCAACGGTGAGAACATCAAGAAAACACAAATTCAAAAGTATATTATAATAATAATGATTTTAAAAATAATAACTTAATTCCACCAGCTGTGGAGACTCTCTGGAAACTGGAAAAGAGGTCCTTGAAGCGAACGGAAAATTGATAATTGAGAAATATTTCAAAAACTCCTCTCCACGATATATTGGCCAAAATGTTAGTGGAGACTGGGAAAAGCAAGAGTTCATAGCATCTTTGAACCTGGCGAATACTTTTGAATTTGATAGTGTTGCGAAGCGTGCAGTCGAATATTTTCACCAAACTGTTGTTTCAATTCAATAAAGTCAAACGCCATAATCGCACAATGACGCTGAATACAACTCTAACAGTAGAGCATCAATACCAACTCCATGTCACAGCCTGCCAAAATGCAATTGGATTGAGGACAGAGTAATCATTGAATCGAAAAATGGGCATTTCAGTTTCACATGAACACGTTCATTCAGATGTTCCATATTCCATGACATAACTCAAAACGAAAGAGAGAAAATATACATTTGTAGCATAAAACTTATAATATCGAGTTTTTGTTTCAAAAAAGAAAAGAAATCTTGGCAACAAAAAAAAAGGAAAAAAAATTTTTTTTTTCTTGTAACAATGGTGTTATCGAAGCCCAATTTGGCTCGATTCTCCACCAACGCAGGAAGCCAAAAGCAATTGATATTTTCACGTCGATGGATACGTCTTATTTCAGTTGCCATAATTGCGGCACTACTTTTCTACGCTGTTTTCCTGCTATATCACACGACAACTTCAATCACATCAGCCCAAGCTAAAAGACTTCCAAATTCTCGCCGACCCAAAACATCGCAACCCCCTGTAAAAAGTCTTCCGGCAGCGTACCTCGAGTTCTATCCAGCAGATTCCAGCGCAGCTACAAGCAATGTCGAAATCTTTGGGGACCCGAGCAATCGGACTGAAGCGGCACAGTTACGTCGCAAGTACGCGGAATCTGCGAGAGACTTTGGAAGTCGGGCGTTTCCGCAGTTTAATGCAGCTCTCGATCGGTTCGCGGCGTTGGATGTTGGCCGGTATCTGACTGTTCCGCTATCACATTTTTCTTTGTCGGAACCGATACCTCAGTCAAGCCCAAGTTTCGATGCAGAGTAAAACAGTTCTTTGAGTTGAAAAACCAATTATTTAACAATGAAACGTCAATTTTTTCTTTTCTCAAGGAACCTGACAAAGGCAGCACATGCTGACTCTAAATACTTTGAAGAATGCGGGCAAGACAAAAAAGTCGATAAACGATACACCCACAAGTCAAATTGCATTCCGGGAAACAACGGAGCAATGCCCATAATAATTCACAACACGACAGTAATGCGCGAATCACTGCTCGGCATCCTCTCTGCCTGGTCAACGTACAGCGCAAGGCACGGAATCACATGGTGGATCTCACATGGTGAAATGATTGGCTGGTACTGGAACGGCAAATTGCTCCCCTGGGATTCAGATCTCGACATCCAGATTTCCACGCGGCAGCTCGTTAATCTTGTCGCGCACAATCAAACGATTCTCGAAGACCGTTTTCTTGTCGACGTGAATCCCGCGTTTGCCGCTCGAAGACCGGTTTCCGGACACGCAAACACCATCGACGCACGCGTCGTCGATACACGCACAGGATATCTTATGGACATTACCGCGTTGACCCAGACGGATCCTACCGACGCGCGAGTTTACTGCAAATCGCCGCATGGATACAGTTACAACCAGATTTTTCCGCTCGTAGAAACGATGCTGGACGGCGTCAAAGTGTGGCGGCCGCGTGCTGTGATGGCGATCATCGCGGAAGAGTATGATTTCAAATCGCTGACGTGGGAGCGGCATTCAACGTGGACGAAGGGACTGTACGGGTGGAACAGGGTGAGTAAAGTTTGGGAACGGAAGGATACGGGCGCAAGAACGAGAAAGACTCGGAATGCGACAAAGACAGAAGAGAGGATTGCATTTGCGCTTGTTGGTTTTTCTATTTTTCTTATTTTGGGCGCATGTAGTTATGCCATGTTTTATATGCTCTAAAATTTTTAAAATTTTTTTGGTCGAAATAAATTTAATCATTGAATGAGTGTTTAAATTATCGAACAAATTGAAGTCATCTTTGATATTTTAGCAACAATACTTTTTGTGTCATTTAGAAAATTGTCTAACTTTATATTAGTTCACTTAGATGAAGAATTCAGGTTATGCAAAAAGCCCGGGGATTGACTCCCGCTGATTTCAGATGTTTGAAATTAATGACGACAATACGCCTAATTAAGTCGAAACAATGATTCACATATTAATGATTAAAGGATATTTATTTCCCTTTATATATTATTTTTTCATTTACAATACCCATCACTTTCATTGAGTGTAAATAAAACACACCATTCAAAGTTGGGTTAATTCGTCACTTGCCGCAGTACAATCTCAGTCAATTCAAAATTTTATTAGAGACGCTCCACAGAAAAGTGTGTGTGGGCTGTACAGTAGGGGGGTCCCTAAAAATATGGTATTGTAATGCCAAGACAGTGCGGCTGTGACAGGAAAGCAAAAGACATGAACGTTACGAAAGCAATTGGAGATTACAGAACGGTGGATCGGCGGTATCGGATCACTCCATTAATCTCCAAATTTAAAAAAAAAATTAATATTTGCTTGTAAGAGTATGAGCGCAAATAAAGCAAAAGGTAGAGAGAGAATGAGAGAAATGAAAAGAGAGAGACTTGGCTGATGAAAAAGGCGTGAAATGGATTACGTGTAACAAAACTTGAAAGAATTGAATCTCATTAGGAAAGAGGACAAAATCAGTGAATGAGCGGCGAAAATAACGATCCGCCGTCGCTGTCGTCGCTCACCGAATCAGAAGTAGAGAACTCATTGCCGCACGATTCGTATGATTCGCTGGACAGAAAATCAGATCCCAAATCACAATCTACCAAAACTCAACAATCAGAAACAACAACTACTATTACGACCACCATTACCTCCCACAGTGCGATTACCGCCGCGCTGTTGGCGCTTGTTCCGCGTGAGCACATCCAACTCCCGCGCAAACTGACGCCGCGCACTTCCGACTCAAAGTCTGTTGCGTCGCAGAAACAGACTCAGTCCAACCAGCAGGAGCAAGAACAACAGGAAAAGTCGAAGCGCAAGGTACATTTCTCCGAGCCGCTCGTCTCTTTCACAATAACTCATTCCAAATCCGACTTTGACGATGTTGTTTCGCTGCTGAGTGTTGATGAAGAGTTTGAGCACCCAGTCCTCAACACTAATGCGAGCGATAACAACGATTTTGACATTGAAAGTGCCGATGACTTGCGGGAAACACTGGCACTGGAATCGTCAGACACGAGTAGCGAATCCTCAGGCAATGAAATCGACAATAGCAACGATAACGGCAATGACCAAGACAGAAACAACAACGATGCTGTGCTTTCTGTTTCGCCAGCAGCCGAGTCCGCGCCGCAAAATATCAGCCAACCACGCCGCGGACTTCGACGCGCCGTGTCAAAAGCGGCCAGGCCGTTTGTCGATGAACTCGATTTTCTACGCGCCTCTCGCGGCGAAAACACAGGCAAAACAGCAACAACTCCTCATTCCTCCAGCATCTCCCCCGCAACACCGCCACGCAGCATCCTCAAAGTCGGCCTCCCTCCAACAAACGCCACAGCGTCGGTCTCGCCAAACAGAACCCGTTACATTTCAGCGGCAAACTCGTCGTCCATGCGCCGCTCCTCCGCGGCACAACACAGCAACTCGAACTCGTTCATGATGCTTTCCCTGAATTCGCTGTCGCCGTCAACGACTGGCACGATTCGGTCGGCGCAGATGCCACATTCGCCGATGCGTGGACGAATGGGGTCGTCGCCGCCGGCAAGCACATCTGGATTGAGTCCGCCCGGAGCACCTCAGTTGGCAAGATCTAGTAGTAGCAGCGCGCTTAATCGAAAGAGACCGACACATATTTCAAAGACTGGTTATGAACAGCGCGCAATGTTTCTGAATTTTTAAAAAATATTGGATATTTTTTTCTCCTTTTCTTTTTATGATAGATATCTTTCATATCTAATTTTTATCTTTTTTTTTTTTTTTTTTGATACTTTGATGGACATTGGTTGGGCGCCTTATTGATTATATTCTTTGTATCTATATTTTCTGATTCAATTACCAGTTGTTTTTTTTTGTTTCTTTCTTTGTTTCTGCTTCAATATGGAACACACAAAAAACATATTTCAGAAAAAAATGAGTTGACAAATTCAAAAATTGAAGTACCACTGATTTATTTTTGTCGTTTTACTGATTTTTTATTTTTACCTTATTATTTTTGCATTTAAAAAATATATACTTCAACTTTCATTTAAATATTCTAGGTTCATTCAATGAGAATAGTCACTGTGTATCATAATTTTTGACTTCAGATAGCAAACACATCCAATACTGGTCGTGTTTACACGGCCTTTGTGCGATTCGGATTCTAAGAAAACCGTCAGAATTTTTGTGGATTAACCACGCCAGGCTCAGCAAAACTCACCAAACAGCATTTTGTTTAGTGGGTTTTTAAATTTTTTTCAATTTTCTGCAATCAAATGCGGACTACTCCACCAAAGCAGTTTTGTCTAATGTCAAGAAACACTTTACAATAAACTTTGTGTTTCAGTTAATCTTTCTTTATTGTATAGCCATAATAATAATAATAATAATAACTATAATAACTTTAACTCAAGATACCTTTGTGTGTTTCAGTTAAACTGTGAAATTAATTTGCATTGCTTAAATATCCATTTCCATCTTGAAACATTTAGAAACTCTCAGAAATAAATGTATCCGTTCAATTTTCCAACAATTTTCCACTTTGAATCTTTTGCTGTTTTATCTTTGTATTTGAAAACTTCTCATCTAATAAAAGAAAGTTATCAGAAAAAGCCAGAAATTATTAAAAAAAGAAGAGGTTCAAAGTTTGCAGCTTATCACCAAGAAAAAAAATATTAGCATATGCATTGATAAGGTTCACAGCTACACTGATAAGAAAAAAACTGAAGGGGCAACTAACATGAAATATCATCCATAAAATAAGAAAAAAAGGACAAAAAGTAGCAAACAGATATGATCAAAAAATCCCTGCACCCCAATGCCTAAAAAAAAACAAATCCAAAAAAAGATTACCTCCTTCAATTACTTTTTTTTTTCCTTCCGATTCACCAACTGTACCTCAAACCACTTCCGACCTTCATCACGCTCAGTATTTGTTAACCCATCTTCCTTCTCAATCCGGACTCGAATCAATCGGAGCAGATACTCTTTCTCACGCCCGTGAATCAAACTTAACTCATAATCAGATTTAAGTTTCTTTAATTCACGGAAATACGCGTCAATTAATTTTGCGTCGTGAACGTATTTTCGAGTTTCTAGAGCATTTATTGGAAGACCGAGGTCGGCGCAGTCTGCATGGAAAAATTGCTTGAGAAAGTCCAGCGCCCAATTCAGGACGCTGACTTGTCGCGTATTGAGAACACGCCGCTCCTTTTCAATTGGCCCGTACAGCTGTGGGATTAAACAGCTTTCTACTGCAATCAACGAGTCTTCCCAGATTTTTTTGATTACTTCGGTTGCCATTTTTGATGAAAGACCAGAGAATAGGGTGTCTGTGGCAAAAAAATCCATTCGCATACAATTATTATTGGAATGAATAGCAAACTAAGAAAAATACAAACAAATGAAACATGCAATTTAAAAGATATGTTTTTCCATGCTAAATGACACCAGAAAACTAAAAACCTAAATGATGAATGTGAATAAAAGTAAACAAATTAAAAGCACAACTCTACAGAAAGTCATAAACATAACTGCAATTAGTAACCCACACTTTAATCAATCAACTCTGGCAAAAGGAATAATAACAAACAAAATCATAGAAAAACTCAGAACTGTAAACATAGACAAAAACTCTACATTGTAAACATAAGTTAAAGTACAAATCTGTTATTTGTGAGCACAATGCTGCTTATTATGTGCATATCTTAAATAAAACAAAGTAAAGTAATAAAGTATAAGACACTTGTTATTTGTGAGCAGAACGCTTATCACAAATATTTTTCTTGCGGGAATACAAGCCAAGGAGATCTCCAGAAGTTCTGGAGAAATGCTGAGTTTGCTTTCTCCATTCCACCAGTTTCTTTATGTGACTCTGTAATGTTTGCCATGGACTCCATGAATTCTACGTACATCAACTCCCTAGTCACAATAAGACATACTTGGATCTTGAAAAGTACACAAAGAATGGAAACACCAAAATCAAATAATACAAAAATACAAAATAACTCTGTTATTTGTATTTTGGTAGATCAGGAATTGTTATCAATCAACCCACAGAACAATAGCCTAGCTAATTAACATTCTGTGAGATTTTTTGAATTGTGAAATGATTTAATTGATCTTTGGAAGCTGAAGTGTGAGAGAACCGAATAATTTAAAAAAGCTCATGAAACAAACATCAAACATTATTATTTTTGTGTATACTGAACTAAAGTTTTCTGCCTTTTGATTTCTGTTGAATTGTTGAATCCTGCAGAAGCACATTCACTTGAACTTGTGTAATTGAACATAATAAAGTATAATTTTAGTTATTTAATTCCCAGAATAGAACTTCTTTAAATGCCCAATTCCGTTTCACAATATCTAATAAATAATATTTCTATTTCCAATTGTATATTAACTATTATTTAATTCAGCGTGTATAACATAATTTATTTCTTAAATTGACATGTATAACAAGAAATTTTATTATCATTGCATCTTTGCAGGCTTGCTTGCTCACCTAATACGCTCTATTTCTCTTTCTATTTATACCAATAGTGTCTTATAACCGTAATTAGGTAAGGAGCAAATATGCAACACCAATTTTTAGTAGTAAAACTCAAAAATACAATATTAAAAAAATTCACGGGAAAGGTGTGTAGATTCGGAGAGTACTGCAATGATATAACTAGGTGTGTAGGGGAGGAACGGGGGACTGGTGGAGAATGGTGTGCAATTATTGAATTTCTTTGCCCTTGAAATCAAATCAAACTTCCACCCATCCTATACAGCACTGTATTCACACAAGGTTGTTTATTTATCAATCTCCAAAATATTTCCCTGTGTGACTATACTTTCATACAATTAAATTATTCAATTGATTTTCCATCCGTGCAACTTCACTTTTGACTCGCGTTTTCGGTCCATCAGCCAATGCGTATTTCGCTTCCATAAAAAAACTGCGTAGTTCAGGTCTTTGCACCGCCAAATATATCGACCCCGGCAGCGAAACCACGAGAATCGCCGCCAATGCAATCTGATGCCGTCGCTGATCGTGAACAACAGCATTATTAACACCCAAACGCATTTCATCGCACGCGTTTACTACCGTCTGGTATATCGGCATGGCTTCAATTTGTGCAACAAGCGCATCGACGGTTTTATCATGTGCATTATTGATTTGTCGAGAATCGTTGGCGTTATTGCGGTGATGATTATGGGTTGTCAAATCAATTGCTGGTTGCGCAAACGACAGTGACAAGTGCTTTTGTGTTGCAGTGAGAATTTTTGAAACCACAGTGGCAAAAGATGCTGTATTCGGTAATCCATTTACAAGCTGCACCAACTTCTGAGTCAGTCCTCTCCCTTCTGCTCCTCCCGCTAATAACGACAAGGGCGTAATCTTGACCAACCCCAACAACGGTTCACCAACTTCATGCACAACAGCACATCCCGGGTCACAATACCCATTCCTAACCATCATTGCCTCTTCTTGCACATGATTCAGGGATTGACTCTCTTTCTTCTTGGACAAGACAAAATAACCCCTGGTCTGCCCTGTCACAATATCGACAGGTTTCATGGCTTCATACAGTTTATCGACGTGTACAAAATACGACGGATACTTGAATCGCGCCACATCAAGCACTAGCACCATTCCGGATTCTTCGTGAAAACACGCCACGGGGCTGAAATGTCCGTCACCAGTCTGTCCCAGTACAGGGCGACTGAAACTCACCACGATTTGATGCGTTCCGTCCGGATCTGAACAGACACGCTTTAAATCCTGGATGAATTCGTCTTTTGTTATTTTTACGTTTGTTGTTTTTGCTGTTGTTGACGGCCGCTTCGGAGTTACAGAGAGGCCGTTGCATGCCGCTAGAGACGCAAATTCGTCGAATGTGATTCCGTTGAGTTTTACGGTTTCTAGCGGCGGGCAACAGTCGAGAAGCGTTTCGTCGTACCATCGCCAGACGCCTTTCCACGGTCGATTTGGATCGATTTCGAGTGCATTCAATACAATTGCGAGGGACCCTTTACAACATAAGAAATGATATAAATAAATAAAATCTTGGTAACTTAGTGTTTACCTAATCCGCAAAAAGCTGGTTCCGATTGATGAGCCAAGTTCCCGGACAGATGCATGAACGATTCCGCCGTTCCCCGTGCTAAACTTTCTTTAAAAAGCCGTTTCCCTTCCTTCGAGTTGAGTGACGTGAGCGACTAAACAACTGTTTGTGTTAAGATTCATTTTAGTGTTCTGACGACTCACATGTGGTAGAGATCTCCGGTAAAAAGTTGACGGAGGCGGCGGCAATGAGTGCAAATGAGTAGCCGCACAACTCAACGGGGGGTGTTGCTCTGGTGACGGTTTGGATGAAATCAGGATCGGTACTGACAGATTCGATGACGATGCGCGGCGCCAGAGTTTATGTGTGGTTGCTGTTGGTGATTGGATGAGCAGTTGCGGATTTGCAATAGCGGCTCTTGTTGTTGAAGCTGCTGTTGGCGTCATTAGTCGGCGCATGTGGCGGCAACGGTGCATGTGACAAGTATTTTCTGTTTTCTTTTTTCTTGATTCGGCAGCCCAGTGCAACCAATCACATTCAGGCTTGCTTGGCTGTCGGCCAATCATATTGCCTGCAGTCGTCCGATCTTTGAACAAGAAATTGTCTTTCTTTGGTCTGCTGTTGGAAGCCATTAACATTTGACTGAATCACACGCAGTATCTTCAAGCAAATTCCTTTTTATATATGATAAAAAATCCTTTTAATTAGGCACACTATAATCCAATGGCCTTTTGCGAATCCATAACAAACAACCAAGAAATTTATCTCCTGTTAGACAGAAGAAACTGTAGAATGAGAATGGAAATTTTCTATGGTGTTTGGGGTTAGCATTTAGCTTTCAAACACCGAATGTATTTTTTTGTGTCTTAATCTTTACTTTATTACGTATGTAAGAAACCGGTACGGGAAAGTCGACCATGATGAAAGCTGCTTGCTTGAAAGTTGGAGAAAGCGTCATATGTGTTGATGTTCCTGAAAATATTTGTAACTTCGGTGATGTGTTTGCAAATATTATTGGGTTCAATTTCAAGTGCTAAGCTGAAGGCAATGTTAGAGAGCCTTGTTGCAGAAAATATTCTCTTTGTTGGATTAGCCTATTGCTTGTAACTTTGATTGTGTTTGTTTATTGCTGAGAAAGTCTGAATTTTTTATGTAAGCTAAATTTAATAAATTGTGAATAAAAATGATTTCTAGTGGGAAGTTTTGTTTCAAGAAAACTTCAGATGTCAACAAATATTCCACAGATGAACAGTTTTACAATCAGGTAACGATGAAGCATAAGGAAAGAAATTATTCTATGCTAATTTGCTGATTCAAACAGTGACGCGCCGGGCAACCGTCTACCACAAATCGACCCCCCACAATCTCTTGAAAAAATCCAATCGCAAATCGCAGCTCTCACAGCCGCAAACGCCTCACTTGCAATCAAAGTCGACTCTCACGATGCACTCGTTGCCAATCTTGCTGCCCAAAACCAGGCCATCAGCAAGAAATTTGATGTGTTGCGCGAAGAGAATATTTCCCTTGTTCTGAAACTTGAGACTGTTTTCAACGCATGTCGTGAGTTTTCGGGGGCGTTGCACACTGGAATGAAGGAATTGAATTTGAGAGATTGATAGTGTTTTTATTCTTGTGTGGGAAAAATAAAAGATGCTATTCCTCTTGTTTGTTTTTTGTGAGATTGTGGGAAGGGAGACAGTTAATTGAGGGAAAAAAAAGGAAGAAAAAGAAGAAAAAATAATTGATGCACAGATCATTTGATGAAATTGAACTTACAGTTGAGTTACTCTTTTGGGCAGTGATGATCAACTGTGGTTATAATCTCTAGTGTAATTAAAACAAGAGGCTGTTTTGAATCCAATTTGTGCCAGTTTGATGGACGAGAAACTTTGCATCAAATTCTAAGTACTTACAGTTGCTTACACCTAGCTTGTTAGCCAGCACGCCGCTCTTAAAAAGGAATTCCGCAAATTGGTCTCTGACACAACCATTTGCTCATCTTTTTGCCACCAGCAATACCGTCATCATTAAATTTAATGCGTTGCATGACCTGAAACTCAGTAAATTCAGAGTTATTAAAATTCAAATAAACAGAGAATTCTTTATGAAGAACTTCACCTTCCCTTCACTTTAAAACACAAAGGAAGACTTTGTTGTGCAAGACACAGCTTCTAGATAAATATTTTGCTTTGCAGTCCCAAGTTAACTTCACCCACTTGGAACTACTTCAATTCTCTCACACACAGATAGTGTGTTATTAGTCCAGCAGTCTAATAAAATTATTTTGTACAAATGGGCAGGGTTCAAAACCAGAGATGGGTATTTTGATGGAGAAAACTAAAGCACCGTTGTGCCAAGTGTCAATTTAATTGCTTGCCTGACGGATGTGTGGATTGGCATGTTCTGCCTTGCGTGTTCGGCACTCGCGCTTGCAAACTTCTTGGCTGATTGCAGTCAGAACTTGGTATTACACAAATACTGATGTAATTTGGCCCATATTCTGGTCAAATACTTGCAAAATATCGCTGCAAATTTCAAACAGAAAACACTTACCGTTGGCCGTTAGTTACAACGAGATCGGTGCACGACCGGAATTCAGTCGGAAACCAGTTTAGGGGTGTAGATCGTTACAAAAAAATTTTTTGGCTGGAATGGAATCGCCTTTTTTCCGAAAACTCTGGTTGGACTTCATATGGATTGTGTGCTGTGAGGAATAATGCTATTTTTCGTAACTTGTGAAAACCACAGCATAGAGGATACACATGTTTCTAAGCTTGGGCTCGAGTTGGGTTTTGCTGATTAGGTTTTTCATGGATTTGATTGTTAAGCTCAATTTTGAAAATTTTTCCTAAAAATCAGTCAGGAGAACATGATGTTAATTGACTTCTGTGTGTTTTTTGGGTTTGCAGCCTTGGTTTCTGGCGACACTGCCACGACCTCACCCTTTGATGATCCACTTTACCCTTGCGATCCTCCCTGCTTTGCACCAGATCAGAGTCCCTCGCAACCTGGTTTGCCTGCTGGTAACTCCTTTCATTCTTATACAACAGTTGAATCTAATTAATCCTTCTCTTTTCTTTTTCGCGGAATCGTTTCTGTTGCTTAGGTTGCTTGGGAAGCTGTGAGTACATTTCCTCCGGAGCACAGCACTCGCAAAAATGGTTCTGATTAATAAACTGTGCTCAGACCCAAACATACCATACTGCGACGATGTTTTGAATAAAGGAACTCTTCATTACTACCATGTTTCTATCCCCGATCCTTGTGCCCCGACCCCCGTTACTGGAACGACTTGTGCGCCTGGGCAATGCGTTTATATCCAGGATGCACAGGTTTTTGCACTCGTATTCTGGAGGAAAGATTCAACATTAACAACCTGCTTCTTTTACAGAATTTTTGTATCAATCTTCCAAATCCTGCAAGCATTTATTTAGTATGTTGAGTTTTGTATAATGTCTGACAGAACCCAACTATTTGTATCAACCCAGATCAACAACTATTATGACAACAAAAAGCTTCCGACGATTGTTGACGCAGAAGGTTATGTTCAATCTTATTGTGTTGGATCGTATATGCCAGAAGGTTCGGTTTGGTTTTTGTTTCTTTTTGAGTTTAATTACCATTGTTGCCCTTAACTTGCTGTACGTTTATTCAGGCTCGTTGGCTTTGCCACCCAATATCATCCGGTCGTTAAACTTTGTCAAAAATTACACTACGACTGGGGAAAGATATTTGCAAATTAGTGGAAAATTTGACTGTTCCCTTGCCAATATCAACTGCACTATGAGTGCCCCAAATACTTATGACGATGGAGGCCAATGTAAGTGATTTGGCAAACGACAGATATCGAATTTAACTAATCAACCTAAAAAAATAAGACGATAATAGTATGCCGAGATTCTAAACCAATAGTGGAAACCTCCGTTTTTAACAAACGATAAACACCCACAGGTCCATTTGAATCCTGTGGAAAGGAACCGAATTCGGGTGTGGACGTGACAGTGTCCGGACTGGCTGGATTCTCAAATTACGTTATGCAAGCTTCAGGCGAAAACGTCGCTGGAGATGGCACGGCCGGTTTTGTCGACCCCATTGGCATCTTTTGTATGCGTATTTGCGAAGGCGGGATTGGAAGTGGACAACCTTGCGATGTTACTCTGGTTTGTGAGTATTTTGTTTTTTTTCTGAAACAAGAAAAGAAACTCGAACCTAAATTATGCTGATGCCAGGACTCAAAAGGCTGCACAGTATTGATGGGCATTACATCTTTTCCGGATACTTTCACCGAGCAGGACGTTACCAACGATGCCAACGCGCCTGTGACAACTCTGTCAATATCAGTGCCGCCTTTGACTACGACTGCGCCACCCACGGCAGCAGTGACCAGTGAAATTGCGAGTGGTGCTAGTGGTGGATCTGGACAGAGCACAAAGTCCGGTGCAGCTGGAGCTAAGCATATTGGGGTGTTGTTTTTTGCTGTATCTTTGGGACTGCTTTTGATTGTTTGAGCTGCAGTTTTTT
>JADGJH010000530.1:0-17314 GCA_027596945.1 Physocladia obscura
TAAAATGATGTTAGGGTATATTTTGGGTTTTATCTCATGCACTCCACCACAGAGTAATGCAGATTTCAACAACATCTACTGAATGTGTTTTGTCAGGTATGTTCAAGCCATGCATGCAACCACTTCATGTTAGATTTAGAAATAATATATGTATATATGTTAAATAATAGTTACAGAATTGGAAGTAGAAATATTATTTATTAGATACTGTGAAAGAATATAAAATTTATTTCATTTCTGCACTCAAGAACAAAGTCTCCAATGTGGGTTCAATTGGGCCAGATTAAATTCTTTGATCATGTTGTCCAGGTTGAGTTTGCTGCTAGAGCAGATTCAGGTGTTTGGACATCTTGGACTGTTGTTGATTGATCAGAGAGATTAACACCAATGAGGAAAATGCCACTGCTTTCAAATCCTTTTGCAGAAATGACCTGCAGTCCATTCTCTGGAAGTTTTCAACATTTACACTCATGTCATCAAAGTCAAAATAAGCAGCTGAAGCAGTTCTTGGATATGGATTTTTTTTTTTTTTTTTTTTAAAATGCTTGTCATAATTTGTCAGTAATGGTACAAGCAGTCAAAAAATAGAGCAAGACTCTTAATCAATGCAAATTGAAGTGCAAGCAATGCCTTTGTGTTGTGTAGATTTAGTAAACAACAGCAAAGACAATGGAAATTGGGTGAAGTGAGACAATCCAATAATTACTGGTGGAACAATTAACAGCAATTGTTGGAGAATCACTGACCGTAAGTATAAAATTGGGAGCCAAGTGCAAACCCAATGAAAAGAAGCTTGATTGAAAACAGTAAAGGGTGGAAAGTGTTGGAATGTGACTGTGGATCACTTTTTAACTCTGTTCTGTTCCAAAAATAAAACAATTATTTTTCCTCTTCCATCGTCCGTCCTCAACCGACTGACTCCTCAAGGCCCTGCTCCTGCGTCTCCCACACTCCCGTTAGCGCTTCTCAACAGAAAGTGTGCGGAAAGAAAAAAAAAGGAAAAATTAAATGATATTGAACTTTCACTTATTGATATGATCGTAGTCAGTTTCTTATAGTTTGTGATTTTGTTTCTTTTTGCAAAAATGCTGTAGATTTCATGTATCAATGTTGTATTTGAAGGATGTATTGGTGGTAGTGGTTGTTATAGTCTCCAATGCTCTTCAGATTGGTATTTGAGGTTCGCTGACAGGATTTTTGAGCATAGTGATTCTTCGTCAAAAAAAAAGTTGGAAACAAACGGATGATGGCCGACATTTTGTCTCTGGCAATCGCAGAAGTTTCGGAATCGGCTGACGAGAATCAAATCGATGAGATTGGCGAAAGAGGAGCAAAGTCGCTGTATGAAACGGCGTTCGCATGGGGTAGCGGCCAAAAACAGCATCAACAGCACACAGTCACTCGAGCCGCTCGACGCAACAACGCTCTCTCGCAATCGCAATCGCAACCTAAACCACAGCAGCAGCGTAATTTGCCACTCTCGGAAGACTCAGAGCAACATTATTCTTTTGCTGCTTCTTCAACTGACACAAAATCAACTGCAAAACACTCGTTTTCCAGTTTACCGTTATCAACTCGCATCACAGTAAAAATAGACGCGTTCCAAGCACAGAATCGTGACTTGCCCGTTTCTCTAATTACAGCCCTACGAGCCGGCGCACGTATAATCCGCATGGCTGAACAGCGTACCCATTCATTGCCATGGCTTATGAAAATATACCAAATCACTGACATTCCACCGCTCGTGCAAGCAGCTATTGCGGTTGTTGTGTTAATTGGTGTGTTGAAGCGCGCCATGAGCAAGCACGCACGGTTAATGTCCAATGTTTTCGGCGTTGTTCATCCAGCTGTGATGTCTGTTTTGGCGATTGAACGGCCAAGAGATGATAGCGAGGATGAAAGATTGTATACGTATTGTGAGTTCGCTGTAAATTTCTATTTCTTGAACTCACCTCGATTTGCAGGGTCGGTGTTCGGATTTTTTGCGATCCTTGATCATTTTTCTCCGATAATCATGCACATTTACCCAGCTTACTATTCAACAAAAATATCGATTTTGTACTGGCTTTATGCCAAAAATGGTGCATCAAAAGTTTATCACAGAATCTATCGTCCCTTGTTGGAGAAGGTAAGACAGTTTATTGAATATTTTAATTTATTGAGCCTATTTACTAAAAATAATTTGCACAGTATATGTCTTTTTCACCACGTCAGCCTTTGCTTTGAGAAGGAATGAAATTTTTTTTAGCACATTTCAAATATCACACAGATTTTTTATTTTGTGACACATTGAAAGAAAGATGGTGCACTTGTACGTTCTGGAACATGGATTGTGGGGCGAGTCAGGACACATGAAGTATGTGGCATCGCAGATAGAAACGCGTGACGAGGCGGTCGAGATACTTAACAGCAATGTGAATGACGGAACGCACACGTATGCGGGCCTGGACGGATGCGGTGCACGATTGGCGGCGCTTGTTGTTGCGCGGCTGAGCAACAAAAGCCTGCCGGCGGTAGATCACATATCGTTTGTGGGATACTCGCTGGGTGGACTGATAGTGCGCTATGCCATCGGCGTTTTGTTTTCGCTCGGTTGGTTTGAGCGTGTGGTGCCACACACGTTTGCCACATTTGCGTCGCCACATTTGGGTGCGCGCCGTGTCGCCAACGAGCACCCGCGTGACGTCGACCTCGAATCGCGCGACTTGTCACGCGCATCGAACGCCGACCCAAGCGCGGAAGTCACAGGCTCGAAAACTGACATCCAAAACGCGAAAGCAAAAACTCCAAACACGTTCAGCCTCAATTCGCCCGGAATGGTTTCCTTCTTCAACTCGGCCGGCGCTATCCTCACGGCCCGCACTGGCGCACAGATGCTTCTCCAGGACAGTGCCCACTCCCAGTCCCTCCCGACGCATGATCCCGCCTTGCGCAAAACCGTGTTTGTGCTTGCCGACCCGGCCCTCCCCTTCTGGCTGGCCCTCAGTCGCTTCAAGCACCGTGTGGTCTACGCAAACCTCGTAAACGATCCCCTCGTCTCCCACAAATCCGCCGCATTCGTCTCTACCAATCCGCTTCCATTACCTCCTCAAACCCTGAAATCTCTTGAACCCATCGACGAAAACTACCCATCGCTTGTCACACTTCCCGAGAACATCTCACATGAACCCAATACGGCTGATGAGCCACAACTGCAGGATCAACAGCCTTCTATCCGCGATCGAATTGCTACTCCACTCTTCTTTTCTTTATTTATTTCAATCGCGTTACTAGTTTTGGGAACCCGTCGATTATATTGGGGTGGCATCGCTACAACACGCGCAGTTGGTCGCGCAATTGGGCCGAAAAAATCTGTTACTGAGCTTGTTCCAGCTGAAAGTGCTCCTCCATCTTGGCTTGAAGCTGATTCGAACTCTCCTGAATTTCATAATTTGCGATGGCTTCAAAAATGGACAAGAACGGCAAGTTCCATTGGAACAAAAGAAGCAGGTCTCATTATCGCAACAGACAACAATGAATATGAACCTGTCGATGATGACGATTACGCATTCAGGAACTTGAATAAACTGCATTGGGAAAAATTTCATGTGCGATCTGATCATCGCCGTGCTCATGCGACAATTGTTAGACGCGCAGAAAGTTTTGCTGGAAATGAAGATGTTGTCGCCCATTTCGTGAATTATTTTGTGGGACAATTTTGAAATTTTTTTTTTTTTTCGTTGCTTCTATGATCTACCTTTTTTATTGACCAACCCTGTTACGGCGCCCTTTTACCTTTTTTCGAAGGATGCTGTCCTACACTGTTCTCAATTTTTTCAACTTCTCCTTGCGGCATTCTAGCTAAATGTGTTGATTTTGAGAATGAGCTGAACTGTATACGGAGAACGTTTCATGTGATTGACCAAAAAGAATCTTTTAGCTGGAAAAAGCATAAATACACACATATAAATCCATTTTCAAAGACTTATTTTTTGGATGATAATATAAATCAAAATGAAATGTATTGTTCTAACAATAAATGTTCGATCCAAATACCTCAACTTTCGTTCAACAGGAAAAATTAGATTGAAATTCTAATTTACATCAAGAATATTCAGAGAATTTGGCTTGAACGGGCAATGACATTCAGCAGGTACTAGTGTCTTTAGATGGTATTTCTTCAGGTGAATTTGAGTGTAAAAAGACATTGCTGGCTCTGGAAGATCATTTTACTTCAAATTTGAGCTCTGACAGAATGATGGCATCTTTGAATTGTTACAAGTTTGCGCATTTAACAAAGCAACATGGGTGCCCACTGAAAATGATGGCACTACTGTAAAAGAGCAGTTTCTCACAAGACACATGGTTCCTTCCACTATGGCTTTGAGTTTCCATTTAATAATTCCATTTGAAAGTTAATCAAAACACCAGGCTAAATCAAATACAACAGTATTGCCAGTTTCAAAGAGAAAGTCATGTAAGTGGATTTCAAGCTGAAAAGAATATATGCTTACCAGTATCCCATTCAAAACTCACAGCAAAAACTCCATACAAAACTCTCACCTAAATTCCAGAGAAATCCATACAAATCAATGGAATATATAAAATCATATTTGATAAAAATTAGAGTTGTATTATCAAAAAATCATGAAAATGTGAAACTCACTGGATTTAAAACCTAGCTGTTCAATAATACTACAGCCCAAACAGTAAGTCCACTGTTGCTTATTCCAATATGTATTCTTTTTGATGTAAGCTGTGATTCCAAGCAGACATGAGATCTTGATTTTGATTCTACTGATTTCTTGGTAGAAGCCAATACATGTTGGTCTGATTTCCTCTTTTGGGACAGAGACAGTGGATTCCTTACCACACTTGTATAAGTTGAATGGCACATAATCAATGATTGATTGGTCATCCTTGTCAACATAATAGGTGCACTGTTTTGGTTTGAGTGACATGTGGAAACAAATAAATGGTTTCTGTCATAAATAATCCAACCAATGATGCATTCAGAGCCATTGCAGCCTGTTTTTAGGAAAGAAAGGTAACTTATTTGAAAGTGCAGCCTTATATAGTTGTTTTCCAACAAAGTCACATGCCTCATCAAAAGAAGAAATTTCATTTCCTGGAGAGCAATTGAAGTTGGAGGAATGATCTGTGTATTTAATTTGCTAGTTTAAAAAATTAAAATTAACCTATCTCCTTGTGCCTATAGCAACAACACTCATGACAAGTGACTTCATCTTTGTCTTACTACTACCCCTATAACATTCAAGTTGGTACTCACTACACATGATTCATATGTTGCAATAAATAAAGGGCAGAGATTTGCACACTTAGGGGTAGGTGATACAGACTTGACTAACTGAAAAGTAAAAACATGTGTATCCATTTTCTTACTTTTGTGCAAAGTGCCATATCTCATATTTAACTGAAAATTCAAATTTTTATTTCAAACAACTTATTTTCTATTCCAATATGTTAAATATAATGATTTATATTTGATATACAAACTGAATGCACTATATGAGATTTAATAATTTTTTATATTATATAATCTTATGTCTGCAAAATTCAAAGAAAATTGTTTATTTGACAGGCACATCATCAAGAAAGTGTGCAACAAAAATGGAGGAAATTTAACTTCCAACTTTGTCTCATAAATTTGAATCAAAAATTAAATTAATATAGAATAGTTTACATGAGGCACAGGAATGGAGTTTTTATTTAGTGTTCTATTTTTGGAAAGAAAAACAAGAAGTTTTTGACTAGGTTATTGCAAGTCCCATGCAAACAATTCAAATGAATCCGAAGGTGTAGGATTCAACAATAGATCTATGCAATAATCATATCTACATTATGGAAGAGTGAAAGATCACTTTGACACACAAAAGTTGGATTGCCTTATTTTGGATCAAGCAATATCATTTCAATTGAGATTCCAGCTCATTTGCTTAAACTTGAAGCATTCAATTAGAATTAATGTCAAATATACCTTGAAGGAACAAATTTTGAATTGGAACAAGGAATTGATAAATGGTGATTAAACTAGTGTCCAAATTCCATAATTTGCACCTTGACTGTTCCATCCATGTTCAATTGCTTCTGTTTCAAATCTTTGAGCCTTGCTTGAATGCTGTGCTCTGATAAATGCTTATTTTTTTCTTTATGAGTGGCAGTTATTATCATGCATGTTTGATATGGGGTATACTGTCCAAGTTGTCTTGAACAATTCAACTCTGTCATCAATAATCAATACTGCATAATGGTCAACTCCATTAAAAGTTAACACAAGAAATTGATTGATAGCATTTTTTATTTTCATTGCTCATGAATGTCACTGTATATTTATATTTGAAATCAATCTGAATTTTTGAAAGTGATACAATTTTTTCACACAACTTAAATGTAAAAACATTCATTCAGATGTTGTTGATTTTTTCATCTCCTTATCGATTTTCGTGCGCAGAAACTCCCCTCCTCACAAGCTTTAAAATTAAAATAATAAAGAATTTTTATTTTTGCTATGAACTACATTGTAGACAATTTTCACTAATAATTGTTTCGTTAAATATTTGACCAATTTTTCAAGCTCATTTTCTCCCAATTTTCAAAGTTTTAATACTGAAAAACCCACTAAATCTCTGCTCAGTATTCTTTTTGCGGTAACGGCTGGCTGAAGTAACATCACCAATGAAAAATCCACTGACCCTGTGCCCAAGGTTCATTTTGCAACCACGGCTGGCTGCAGTTCCAAATTTTACATAACTGCCACCGTCAAATGCATCGTGGCATGGTTCAATATCGTCAGGGACGATTGCAGCGGCTGCATTTGCTTTTTCAGAATGCTTGACCCCAAAAAGCACCAAAAATTTTTTCACCACTTTTTGTCCCAATTGATCAAGCTGAGTTTTGATTTGAGTTTTCATAGAAGTGTCTTGGTCGATTTCGTCGTGCAGGGTTTCTCCAACTTTGCGCATCTTTTGAGCCAACAACGCGTTGAAATTTCTTGTCGCAGATATTTGATGCATTTGGAAATTTGTAACAGACGATGATACACTGGATGATACACGTGATTGGCCAGGATACGGAAGTTCACCTTCAGATTCAGAAAGATGGACGTTCTCAAGTGTGGAACGAGGCGATGATTGTTGCGTGGAAAGGTCTGGTTCTTGTGGAATTGGACTTGTTTTCAAGTTGTTGTTGTCGGTTTGATCCATTTGGATTGTCTTGAGTGGTTGGTGGAAATTCATTTTTTGTTTTCAGCTCTTGTTTTAGATATTTCCCACAAAAAGACAATTTTTTTTTTTTTTTTTTTTTTTGTTGTTTTGTGAATCCCTTATTCTATTATTCGCTTGTTGTAAATCAAGAATATCTTTATTTTATTCTTTTATTTCCCTTTACCCCGTAGAATTTCTAGGATAGATAAACTTTTTTTCGAGCCATGTGACTATTTTCATAGAGTCAGAATTTATAATACTATTTAGCGATTGTGGCTGACCGATTTTTTTTTTCTTTATTTTAATTTTTTAATTTCTTCGATTTTTTCATTTAATTTTTTTCATTTCTCATGACAAATAATGACATTTCACATTTTGCCGTAACGGAAGCCAAATTTCGCGTATCCGTTCCGTAGAATCTTGATTTGCGAAACTTATACGATGTCAAATTTAAAGAATACTTACTTACAGATGTCATATTTACTTTTCTCGTCGTTGTTCAGAATCCATAAACATTTGAAAAAAAAAGTTAAAAAGATAGACTAATCAATTTTTTCTGTCGGCTGTTGTAAAATTTAAGACAATTATTTGTTCAATGCAGGATAATGATTTATTATTACACTTATAGTCTGTTGAGAGGAAAAGAAATCAGAAAAAAAATTTTGAAAATTTTTAACATTACAAAAGAAGCGGCTGCTTCGCCATGCACCATCACATGCGATTGACACTGATATTATGTCTTCTAACAGTAATCGGGCTATGCAGTCTCAGCATCAACACGTTTCTTACATACCGTGAAGAGTCAATCCGACTTGAACGAGTGGAAAACGACAAACTGTTGCCGCCTGAGCCGCCATCACCAAATATTCCCCACGCAATTCTGCAAACCTATAAAACAAGTCATATTGACGAATGGAAAAAAGAAGAAGGAAAAAACAACCGCACTTCATGGTTCCTGTCATGGGGCCAGCAGAATCCAAACTATACACACATTGTTCTCGACGATCTTGCAGCCATAGAGTTTATGACTGCGGAATTCACCAGGCGAATTGCTAATGCATATATTAAACTGCCATTGAAAGTTGAAAGAGCTGATATGCTTCGATATGCAATGGCTTTGAAATGGGGTGGGATTTACACCGACAGTGACACATTCTGCCACCGCCCAATCGATAAATGGGTCGGAGAATATAAAAATGCCTCGTTTATTGTGGCAGTTGAGGTATCATTGCTTGCCATTGTTTCCTTTCATCTCTGGCTTGTTCTAATTTTTAATACAATCAAAAATACAAAAAATGATTTCAAATAAAGTTCTTCAAAGATTCCTCGGCGAAATTTGAAAGATTTCGGTATACGCAACTCGTTCAGTGGACGTTTGCTGCTGCACAAAATCACCCAATATTGAGAAATCTCTTGATTCAATTGACGCGTTCAATTGAACTTACACCGAGTTTTCATTTACCGCAAGCAGTTGTTGTGGAAAAACTCAGCGGACCACAATTTTTCACGTCTGTCATTGAAACATATCTGAAGGCACATGGTGAATCTCTTAACCGACTGAACAAGGATGATACACAAAGGGTGTATTTTGAAAAGAGTGGGGTTTTGGTTTTGCCGCTCAACTCGTTCTCAGTTGGCAATGAAACAATGGATATGGATACTGCGTTCGTCAGCCATTATTTCAAAGGGTTTGACATGCAAACAGGTTGGAAAAATGGAAACGGAAAAATCAAAGAAGCGACTGAAAGTTCAACAAAAGCAAAGAAGAAAAAGATACATTAACTCATATCATGTTTTTAGATACAAACAAAATGTGGTCGTCAGCCAAACCCCTTTAACACACTCAAGCGAAACTGGTTAAAAAAAAAAAACCCATTAATTTTGATCAAAATTGATCATGGGACAGAAAGCGTATCCCCATCGAGGAGAATTTGCCGAGCCGCCTGTACAAATCACGACCGCATCTCAGTTTGTGATTCAGTGCGGGGGCGAAGTGATTGGCTGCAAATGTGGCGCAGGAGATCCGAGTATTTCGAATCCCGCTGTATCCCCAAACGCATATTTCGACGAATCACAGCTTCTGGCTGATCTGAAGCCGTCCGGCACTCACGCCATCTTGACTGGCTCTGTGCAGCTCAAGTTCGAGCCGAAGCTGCGTGACCCTGCTGAAGGTGTACTATTTGCGTTGTCCTGTTTCATGCATCTCAACCTTCTATCAACTTTGATATAGTAAGCCCAACACTCGAAGTTTCCTTCACAGGCCGCGAACATCTCGATCTCACGACTACCACCAATGTTACCAAAGCTCTCGCAGCATCGAATGGTCCGCAAACCACAACAATATTTCTCAAACTCATTCAGCGCCAGCCGTGGAAGCAACGAAACTCTGAAACAATTTCCTATGATTTTGCCTTTTGCGTGCCTCTGAATATTCCGCCGTCTGCAACACCTGACCACGGGACCATCGATTACCGTATTGAAGCACGGTTCCAACTTCCTGAGAAAGAAGAAGGTGGATATGATGAACTGGTTTCCCAGAAACGTATTGAAGTTGTTCGCGCGCATTTCAGCCCTGATATGGCAATTGGGCCACCGGTCGAACAAATTTTGATTTTACAACCGCTGAGTGACGAAAAACGCGACCGTGTGTTCAGAGTCAGACTCATTTCCCCTGAATTTGCATTTTTGGACAGCGGAAAAATCGACGTGATTGTTTTTTTGGCGTCATTGAACCCCGAAAGCGTCAACCTCATCCATAACGTGAAATCTCTGGTTGTTGGCATTGAAGAGCGTCGTCGTTACATTTGGTTTGGTATCAATGCCGATGGGCAGAAAGTTCGGCGATCTAGAGTTGAGATACAAGAGATTGGGAGCCAGGTTTTCACGGATGTTAAACAAATTCAGACACGGCAGGCTGTTGTTGGTGTCAAGTTTGGGAATGGAGTTGCTGGCGTTGGCAGTAGTGGAGGTATTCCTATCATCCTACATCCAACGTTCAGTGGTGGTCAGATTTTTGTGACGCATCATATTGTGGTTAGAGTTTTATATGGCGATAATCCAGTTGACGCCGCAAAATCCAGCGTTGGATTACGCGGAATGTTCACAAAACTAACAGTTAATGTTGGAGCTTCTGGGATCCTTAATCATGAAGAAAGTGTTGAAGTTCCAATCGTTTTGCGAACTGGTGTGTTTAGCTGAATAGAAAATAAACTGCAGTTAAGACTTGAAATTAAGTTGTTTGATTAAGGACAATAGGAAAGTGAACAACAAGGGTGGTAACTAACGAGTAAACCCAGTTCGCTGCTAGAGTTCCCTTCCCCAT
Organism: Physocladia obscura; assembly: GCA_027596945.1. Taxonomy (NCBI): domain Eukaryota; kingdom Fungi; phylum Chytridiomycota; class Chytridiomycetes; order Chytridiales; family Chytriomycetaceae; genus Physocladia; species Physocladia obscura. The sequence goes on from JADGJH010000530.1 coordinate 10,525, forward strand.
GCCGATTTTACCGATTTTTTGGCAAAAGGATTCCATGAGTCTGTACATCGCTCAAAAGGTGAGCGACAAAGTGATAATTCAACACATTATCAAAGTTGGATGTTTCCACCATTATCCACACTAAAGAGTTAAAATAAAACTTTTTTCGCACACTCAAAGACTGTCGTGGGAGTGTGATGGGGAGTGGGATGCCCAATAAACAACATCACTTTTATTTATAAATATCGAAGATTTCAACGAGAAACTCTGAATAGTAAAAAAATCATGGTCAAAAAATGAATAAATACGATGGTTAAACGAGGTTAATATTTTATGAACAAAATACTGGTGGATTTAGAAAAAATAGTCATACATCACCAAACTTGGTGCATAACTTCCAATCCAGCTGCACGTCCCATAAATCCAGCAGCATTAGCTGGAAAAGCTCTAAGCAAAGCTGGGCCAAGACCTTTAAACAATGCACTTGGCCCTTCCGCTCGGACCATTTTCAACCCACAGTCTATAAAACCCTTATATGTGCCTGGTGGAGCGGCTTGAATGCGAGACTTAATAACATCAGGAGGAATAGCAATTGACCACATTGCGACACCCGACATTCCTAATTTTTTATTCCATTATTAGTAGTATTATATTTTAGTTTTCAAATAGCTGTCGTTTACCTCCAGCAAACAACGTAGCTCCAACAGAAATATTTTGACCTTCCTTCTTTAACAATCTATAAAAAAATTCATACGCTACAAAGTAAGCAGCAGACCCTGGAATGTCTCTGGCCATAGTGGCAATAGTTCCTCGGTATAATCCTCCGAGTCCACCTGATTCCATTCAAACATCAGTTTTTCTCAAAATCGCGTTTTCTTAGAATCGCATACCTTCTTTGAAAACGCCAACTCCAGCATCCACCATACCCTTATATTTAACTCCACCCTTAACTTGATCTTGTGTTTGAAGAATAACTTTGACGCGTTCCATTGGGGTTGCGATGATGGTGGTAACAAAACCCGAGAAACCACCGGCAAAAGCAAATTCGAGCATATTCATGTCTTTCGATTTTCTACTTGGAGTACCTGCAAAGACTATACGCTGTCCGAGATCGTACGACTAAAACATAGAATGTTTTCAGTTTTTGCAAAATACAAAGAAGGGACGCGGTTATACCCAGAAACTCAAGGCCCACATTGGCGTGACTCCGATTAGCGGCGCTGAAACTCCGCGATACAATGCGCGAAGACCATCTTTTGCCTGGAGTAGTGTTACTGTAAATAAAATATAAAATAAAACTTACAATCGTTTTCCTGAAGCAATCAGCCATTCCAGAATATTGCCCCGGAGCTGCAGTTTGCATACGTACTTTTAAGGTATCGAAAGGCTGTTTATTCAGCATGGTATCAGTATAGAAAACAACGAGAAAAGGAAACGCTTTCCTGTCCGACAAGCACGTTCGCGATGCCTCCGCAACCGCCACCAAGAAAAGCCTACGCACGCAGATGATATAAAAGTACATTAGAAGCAATATAGAAAAAAAAAAAAACACACCTTGGTTTGGTCTACTTCTCTTTTCTTTTCTCCCATCTTTTCTGGTTGAAAAGCCAAATTCACAAAATTTTGCGAACAGCAACCAGCAACTCATGGGGTTTTTGTTTTGGGCCATTTGTCATTAGGTTAATTAAAATACGGTACACTCGTCAAAGCCACAGAAACCTTTTTGCCATGCGGAATATTGCCTTAATTTTAGATACTATCGCTGTAAATTTGTTCAATGTATTTGCTATACTTTATACCATATCAACCTAGTTGTAGTATCCTCATATTGATCCCCATGCCATCTGTGGCCACGTACTCTCCAGCCACTCATATACCATTTATACTGTAATTGTATTGCTTCTACCGTTATTATTATTGTATTATGTTTGTTATATCTGCATATTTGAGAGAGAGATAAAATGGAAATGGTTCGAAAAGAATTCTTTGACTGCTGATGCATGAACACCACAATTGTTTTTCATATGTGCCAATCTCCAAATTTCCTGATTCCGTTGTTCAGCTGAAAAAAGCACTGTCCGAGTTTCCTGCATAGGCGATGTTGGCTTTTTTCCACAATAGCGTAGCAAGAGTGCCACTCATCATTTGCTGTCATCGATGCCATCTAATGTAGGTGCTTTGTTTGCTGTTGTTTCTTCGCCTTCAGCTTTGGGAAAAATTTCATGCTCAGATGTCACTTGAACAATGTGAAATGAGCGAGATTCGGGGTGTTCTGACAGAAACGCAAACATGGCTCGGTGACGGATTTGGTTGTGTTACTGATAATGTCAGTTTGATCAGTCGCGACCAAACAACCAAACTGACTGATTCCGTGTCGATGTTGTCAAATTTGAAAAAACGAATTGGCATTTAAATACTTGAAAGGGCATCCAGTGGTAGTATGCACAATCCGAAATGTGTCCATTTCCTTCGGGATCAGCTGGAAATCGCATGTCAATTACACAGGTAAATTCGCTCTTTTTATTGGAGTAAAATCACGTTGGGTCGATTGGGGTTTTTAGAATCAAAAAAAAAAAAGTAGCGAGCAGCCAGGAAAACACAAATACTCAGACCATGTCAGAACAAACACAAAGAGTGTGAAAATAAGACCAAATAAAAGCACAAACGTCCAGAGTCGATTGTCCTGAGTGTAACCTGTCTTCGTGTTTGCAAAATTTTTACTCTAAAAATAACTTCGAAAGCAAATCACCTTTTAATTATTAGGGTTGAATTAAAAATCGGGAAACATCCCGTCGTAAACATTATCTTCACTGGTAAGCGTTATTGTCCCATTTTGCATTGTTATTACTGAACTCTGATCCGTGTAAATGTCAAAGTTTCGGATATCCCCATCGCCATCCACACTTGGAACAAACGGAACAGGTACCATCAAGCTTTCCGCATCTTTCCAATTGACTGATCTGAACCACGGATGCGCTTTGATTTCTTTGGCTCCATTCATTCCAAGCCGCTTATTTGGCTGACTCTCCAAAATTTTACCCAATAAATCTCGGCCTACGTCTTGAATTTGTGAACTCCATCGTAAATCGTAGTTTAAAATTCGTTCGTATATTCTGAGTGGTGATTCTGCCTGAAATGGTGAATAACCGGCCATAAGCTCGTAGCATACAGTGCCAAGACTCCACCAATCTGCAGCTTTGGAATAACCCGTTTTCAAGATGATTTCCGGTGCCATATATGCTGGCGTTCCGCAAAAAGTGACCTGGTTTTATGAACGGATAGCCATTTTATGTTAATACAAATTTAAAATAATTTCTAAATAAAATAAATACAAAATACTCTACCAACCGCGTGGTTTCTTGGGACAACTTTTGCAAAACCAAAGTCAGCAATTTTTACATGTCCATGTAGGTCAATCAAAATATTCTGGTGAAAAAATATTGTTTTTAGAAAGTACTACCAAAATAAAAACAACCAAAAAGCATACCTCAGGTTTCAAATCTCTATATATAACATCTTTTGAATGTATATACTCGAGAGCTAATAGTATTTCCACGGTATAGAATCGGGCAACATGCTCCTGAAACCGCACGTGTTTTCGAATGTGACTGAACATGTCTCCACCAGGGATATATTCCAGAACCAAATATAAATGCTTTTGATCTTGAAATGTAGTTACTAGCTCGACAATGAATGGACTTTTTAACATTGCCAAAATATTTTTTTCGCTCATTACATGTTTAATTTGCTTTGTTTTAACAATATCAGCTTTTCGCAGAGATTTTATGGCATAAGTTCGTCCAAGTTGACTAGCAGTCATGTTTGCACATTCTTCGTATTTTTGTTCTTTGAATTTTATGACATGTACCCGAGCGAACGCACCTTTTCCGATTTGCTCTTTGATGTCAAAATCTTGTAGGGAAAAGGTATGAAGTTTCTCTAATAATATGGAATGATTGAGGAGTTCGAAAAATATATAGACAAGAAACGGAAAGAAAACAGAATGGATTAGGATTGGAAAGATGTTGGGTTATCAACAGAAAATGTACTGACCAGAAGATTTCAATTGGCCATTTGCAACACTGTCTTTCAAATGTTTTTTAACTCGCAAATTGTTACCAAGAAACGCCGCATTTATTTGCGCTTCTTCCATTTGACTGCCTTCTGTGTTATGTGGCGCTGAAGTTGGACGCTTCGCGGTAACTCCAAGTCCAGGAACATCAAGGCTACCTTTTGAAGGGCCTGTATTAATTTTCTGATTGCTTTTATTTTTCACACCCAATTTTTGCGCTACGGTTAGTTTCGAGGAGGATACAGTTTTCGCTGCTGAATTTCCGCCAAGCTTTTTTGCGGCATTGTTTAATGTATTGATTTCGTTCTGAAGAATCGATGGATCGCGAGCGATTGTTGAAGAACGTGAGCTTGGACAACGCGAACCACCACTAACTGTAATTTTTGGCGCCGCTGATTGTATTTTTGAGTCATAAAGTGCGTTTGAAGATTTTTTTGAGGTGCTGTTTCGCAATGTATTGTTGTTCACTGGTGGAAGGAGCGATGAGGAAATCACATTATTTTCTTTCATGGCTGTTCCAGGTTTCTTGAGGTTGAGCATGATTTGCAATGTGGCAAGGTTTGTGTGGAATATGCAGCTTGCAATTTCGCAGGGCAGTATTAAATGAGGCTTTACTGTTCTGGAAGAACTTCGCTAAAAATGAACTTATTTTTAGATTGAAGTGCAGATTTACTTAAACACGACCAATAATACTAGATTAGCAACTACAAAATTGGTGGGTGAGCATCTGGCGCATAAACAGCTAACTTCAATATTAATATTTGTTGACACTCCGATTCCTCGCTTCCGAACACATGCGAAGCTCTAGTAGAGCAGAACGTGAAGCACCGAATGTCTTGATAAATTAAATAAAATTTTGCTGTTTATTTACTCAATTCTATCGCGTTACCAAATACTAGCAACTCTTGGGAAATCAAATTGACTCAAAAAAAAAAGAAAAAAAAAAGGTTTTTCTATTTTTGGTTTCATTCGAAAAGAACATAACATGACCCAAAAAGGTTCTCTACCAGTTCTGAAAAGCAGTAAAATTGGCGAAGACATCGACATAAAGGTCAATTCCAGTTCAAAAAAGCAAGAACAACAAAAAGCCTTGCAATTGCCACTAAAAAAGATCCTTCAACAACCACGGCGAACAAAGAGCATCCAAGATGCTCTCGATCCGAATTTAAGTGAGTTTATCTTGACAAGTACTTCAAAAGACGCCCCAAAAGCGCAACTAGTGACAAATCCGGAAAAAGTTGATAAAATATCAATCAATTCTGAAAACTCAATTCCCGGCAAAGAAAAAGGAGAGACTTTTTCAACTTCGAAAGATTTTATTACTAAGTCACAAAGCTTGATGACTCGTCAAATTATTTCAGTCAAAAATTTCGAACCATTTGGTTCCGCATTACCGTCTCCTCAAAATTCACCAGAACCGGCAGTCAAACAGTTTCAAATCGATGCTCAAAAAAAAAATCAAATTTCCATGAAAATTTTCGACTTGAACAATCTTCCGGTCTCAGAAACAGAGCATACCATTCTTACCGATTTGCCACAAAGGCAACTTTCAAGCAAGCATTCAGCAATATCTCTTGGACACGTGAATCTGATTTTCGATCATGATTTTGCTACAGCTTTACAGCCTTCGCCGGTTTTACAATATTCAAGTCGTAGTCGATTAACCTCTAATCTTCCTCCCTTGGATCCATTGATTCAAAACAAACCGATCAATCTCGCTTTCGCTTCCAATAACTACAATACATCTACGCCAGTCAAAAGTGTTTCTGGCCCTATTCGCCGCACTGACTCAGAATCATCGTATCAAATTCTTTCAAAAGAATTTGCGCTGGAGACGAATTCAGTATCAATGCAATTTCAATTGCTCAATCTTGCCGAAAATTCTGGTGAAACAGTGAAAGATATGGTACGAAGTTCGTTGTTTTTCTCTCTCTGGAACATAAGAATTAACAATAATAGGTTGAGAGACCATCTTCTGCCACAAGTATTAAAGTTGTCTCACAGCTTCAAAATCAACAGTCAAGCATTATAGGCAAAAAAGGACTAATTACTCCATTAGTCACCGCTCCGATATTTCTGGGAAACCCAAACAAAAATGTTCTTCCAAAGATTTCAACCCTGGAGTCAAAAGAGCCAAAAGTGATACTTGTTGTAGAAGATGGTGCTTTTGGTACAAAAGAGCTTGCGCAAAAGAGAGCAGCTGCAGAAAAAAATATTTGGCGCTATTCAAAAATGGATGAAACTCGCCGACAAGTCTTTTTCATGAATAGTAAAAGATCATTTGTTCCTTTTATTTTGTTTTATACCACACTGAAAACTGAAAATTTTTACTTTCAGGGCTACGTGCAAAAGAGCTTGCTGATAGAACGAGACAAGAGCTGCAAAAAAAATTAAAAAAAGACGAAGAAGAAGAAGATTACTCAGAAAATTTTCCGACAAATAATTCCAAGCCGGAAAGTAATTTGACAAAGCATTTTAAAAAAATCTGGAATTTATTATTTTTTTTAGTACCACTCGTGGAAAGAAACTCTGAAGTTGTAAGAAAGCTAGAGCAAAATTCAAAATATACGGAAAACTATGTTAATAGTGTGATTTCAGGTAACAACTTGAAAAAAAAATAATTTAAATTAAAAAATGTTGGGCAGAAACAACCTCAACAGTTCCTCACACTTTGAAAACTTCATTTATAAAAGGTTTTTTTATTTTTATTTAATTTTTTATTTTATTGGAATATAAAGT